>JAOTRH010194455.1:0-11500 GCA_034768845.1 Heliamphora exappendiculata
GATAACCTACTCAGATTCCCTGCTAGAAATCACGTCAGCTAAACGCGTTTCAAACTTGGCTCCCAAGTTTGTTAACCCAAACACCCAAAGGCAAGACTATCACTCCTAAGATTCAACCCCCATGTTCACATATGCACCTTGTCCACATATCTAACATGTTGGCACGATCATGTTACCAAAGCATCTAAACACATGCAACCAAGCACACACAATCAACCTCACATGGTGATGCAATATCCTTCCACGTCTCATAGGTATTCGAACACAGAACTCTGATACCAAGTTATCACACCCCAAACTCTAGGCCACGTGAAACACCCATAAACAACCATACATGATACCCATCCCGAGAAAATACCTTCAATTTAAACCAAACATGCATTGTATATAAACGCTAAAGGACAACATTACACGGCTCCAACGCCTGAAAAACTTGTTATAACATACATGTAACATACATGTAGAAAAACTAGCAAAAAGGAAGACTACAGCTCTTCTACCTCTTTAGTACCTCCTGATCATCCTGCGCGACCGGTAGCTGAAGAAAAACAAAATCCCACACCGTGAGCCAAAGCTCAGCAGATTCTAAACAACACGTGCGATATAAGCTAAACATGCTCCATAAACGAAGTGCAGTTTTCGACTCTCCTTCAAGCCAATAAAAAAACTTGAAAGTCGTTTTTAGATCATGACTCACCAGAGCCAAAAAACCATTTTCACATGCAAGGGAAAGCGAGGATAACAACCATTTTTTAACTCATCACAGCCCTAAAAATGATTCCAGTATTACGACTCCCGCAGGCCGTTAATACAGTATTTCGACTCCCGTAGGCTGATGATACAGTTTTTAAGAAAATAGGTCTATCCATCCCAAAATGCAATACATGCAATCCATGAAGACGTGCCTCTTTTGGACCTCGTTTCATCCTTCAGATATCGCACATGCACCCACACCCGTGCCTCATCAGAATCTCATTTCAATCCATCAGATATCGCACACACACGCACGCAACCCATGCAACACATATTTTCACAAACTTTCACCGTAGGACCGCAACCCCAACTAATGCATCTTCTCGAACTTTCACCAAAGGACCGCAACCCCAAATACGTCAACTTTCGCAGCCTACCTCGTTCGCCGACTTTCTTAGCCTACCGCACACACCCACACACGCACACGTGCAACATCAATCAGGATTTACATCTACTGGATCACATATTCATCTAAACCAGATCATACACATATGCAAACCTAAACCAGGATTTAAAGCATATAACCATGTATCAACACGACGTTCCCCAAACCATGTCACATGCATATAAAACTCTAGGTTTTAAAGCATAAACTACGTTACACATAATGATATCACCTTATGCACTCCACTTACATATATTCCGTACATAAATAAATAGTTATAAATATGCACATAACAATGTATAACCATACATCACGACGCCACCCACCAAAACAAACCGACATCTATTCACGAGACAACCCACACGACCACCACTGGCCCAAACACTCCCAACACGATCACACAGACCCACGATGCTCACCCGTGCCAACACAAACCAAACATCAACCCATGCACCTAACCGTGCATCAGCAAGCCGCATCTACCATATACATCACCCACGAGGGCGACACTCAAACGCACACCTGAGGCCACGACACGACCCTTAAAACCACCACACAACCAACCAAACCCCAAAAGGAATTCGCTGGTATTTAAATCAAGTAATTCCTATAAATTAATCAATCGAATACCACAGGACACCAATCGGAAACCAAAACCCAACCGTAGAACCACCAAAACACAGCTCAAAGGTTTAGTGGACCGAACACCCCACTAGAAAACCACAAATGCCAAACACACACGGTTCAGTCGACCAAACCACCTGGTTCAGTCGATCGAACCCCAGTTGAACTTGATTCCAAGCTACGGGTTCAGCCCTCCAAACCCCGATTCGAAGCCTCTAAACTCCAAAACAATATCCAAGAACATCCACACGTCTAGGCCTAACACCAAGACCTCAAAAGAAACTCCCGACACCCGATTCTATCCATAGAAATCGCCGAAACAAGGTTTTAAACCCGAAAACCCAACTTTGTAACAAACGCAGATCTACAGCAATCTACCGATTAAAAACACACATGTTTACCCATAGCACCCTAATACAATAGTAGGGTCTAGAATCCTCCCTCGGTGAGTTCCAAACTCAATGTCTCGAACCACGTGCAAAATTGAGCTTCGCCAGAATTAAAATCTGACCGGATGGATGCGTAGCCCACTGTGCCAAAAGTAAGGATCCGCTGTTGGATCATTGAAAATCGAGCCCTGAGCCCCCGAGAACTTAGAGAGAAGGCAGAGAGAAAACAGGAAGCTTACTGGAGAAGTTTTAAAAAATATCTTTATGAAAATATCTAACTCCAGATATTTAGAGGTCTCCAAAATATCTTTTTTTAAATTTTTTTGAAAATTGCGCCACAACGGCCCACGGCCCCGAGAACCTACCCTGCATGCATACCTAAGCCTGATCATGCATCAAAAGCATTAAAACATGCTGCAAAGAAAACGCATAACGCGCGTCCAAAAATGCCAAAAAAAAAACGGGTACAGGTCTCACAACTCTACCCCCCCTTAAAGGAATTTCGCCCCCAAAATTCAACTCAATGTCAAAACAACAAATCATCGATCGCAACTGAAACAGGCACACTAGATGGTCAGCCAAACCATTTCTAAGATATAGTCAAACAAGGTCTAGCATCCTAAACAACGGCCAACTATCTCAAAGACACGAGATCTATAACACTGCCAACCTCACAACCTCACCAACCACTGCTTCACACAGCAAACCATCTACGGGATCCATAACCAACCCCAAACAGCTCATCCGAACTCCATTTTCGACATATTTTATATTGTTTTAAAGAACTTGAAAATTAAAATCTTTTTATCAAAAATCTACTAGAAAATAGCCTAGAAAACTGTCAAAAAACTGTCTAAAAGCTGCTGTTGTAGCACCGTCGCCGCCAGAAAAAACCGCCACTATTTTTTTCATTTTTAATGCACTGTTTGGCCTAATTTTTTTTTATTTTTGACAGTATTTTGAGGTATGTTTTACTGCTATTTTATATTTAAAAAATTTCAGAAAAAATAGTCTCAAAAATGGCCCAAAAATTCATAAAAACCACCGCTGAACCGTCGCCGGCAAAGCTGCCAGAACCGGGCTATTTTGGTAATTTTTTATTTCTATTTTTGACTTGTTTTCTATGCTATTTTTTATACATAAATACTACAAAAAAAATTCACCAAAAAAAACTATTTAAAGTCATTAAAACCTTATCGCGGTCTATGGCCCATTAAAACCCGAACCATTGCCAATGTCGCCTCCGTTCTTCGTGTTCTTGAACATGTTCAACCTGTTCTTAAATAATCTAAAGAGATATTTAAAAGCATAAAGCTAGCTATTACATCGATCCTATATTTCGAAGGCTCACATTCAATCTATCACGGTCAATTCCCGTAGTTAAAAATAATCATCAGCATTCACACCATTCAATTAAACATGAAAAAATAAATGACGATCATAAAATCGAAATTAAAATGCCTACAAAACAAAGTTAGCAACAGTTCTAAAATTATCCGGCCCCAATAATTGAAAACAAAAGGCAAAACAGCTCTGATACCTATTGTTGGAGGCAAGACTGCCAAGATCTTTGTTTTTGCAAATGATTAACGAAAAAAATTAACTGGACGGGTAATTTCAAAAACGGGCTCCAGATAAAACTTTTGATGAAGAATGATCATAATAGAATTCGTATACTTGAAGTTAATTTAGATAAATATCTTTTTACCGGTCGAGTCTTTAACTACGATTTAAATTCGAGTTAAAGCTCCTGTCAGATCTTCTACTGTATTTCTTTATTTGATTTCCGAATATAGTGTGGGCTATAATCCTCCAAAAACTCGTACCAGCAGAACCATAATAGTTTTAATCTTAGAAAATAAGTTATGAAGCTAGTTCAGTCTACCCGCATATATATGGGGCCACAGTAGGTACCTATGGAGAATTATGAGTAAGATTTCTAGTGGAATATAGACACGTATCAACAGTTTCTGCAATTAACCAAACCTCATAGCGATTTCTGCAATTTTTATAAAATACTGAATTACAGTTCACACCACTAAAAAACTATAATTGCACTCTCACCCATAATCTTAAGACCATATAGCATTGAGCTCCTGTTATTAAATGCTTACCATTTCTCTCCACGTTAAGATTCCTAATATCCACCAATTAAATTTAATTACTGACAATTTAATTTAATTAACATCTTGATATTTCTTAAACCCTTTCGCTTAACTTACTTGATCACTGGATAATTAAATTCGCCTGTAGGGTTTGGCCTGGTCAAAACTTTTAAGCTTCCTTAAGATAGTATCGTCAATCCCGATCTTTCGAGACGTGAATTCTGTTAATAATTAATATTTTTTATATAAATAATACCGCTATCTAACTCACTAGGAATATAGACCCATATAAGATCGCACTCTCTAATGAACCAAAATAACGAATATTAAATATACCCAAATCAATAATTATTTCATGATAAAGGGGATAAGCACTATTCATAATAATCTTGGGCTGTGAATTAATTTATATCGTCAATATAAAATTAATTACCCCAAATGTCCTGTTCAATACACACAAAGTGTACTAGCACAGAGAGTCAAAACAATAGACGACGCTATTATCTGTTTCTCGTAATTAAGACATGCTTACTAAAACCTTGGGGTGTGAATTAATTTATATAGTCAGTATAAAATTAGTTATCCCAAATGTCCCGTTCAATACACATAAATTGCACTAGCACATAGAGTCAGAACAATAGACGACGCTATTATCTGTTCCCCGTAACAGATAATAGACGATGCTATTATTTGTTTCCCGTAATAGATAACGGGATAAGCCCTATTCATAATAGTCTTGGAATGTGAATTAATTTATATAGTCAGTATAAAATTAGTTACCCCAAATGTCTCGTTCAATATACACAAAGTGTATTAGTACAGAGAGTCGAAACAATAGACAATGTTATTAACTGTTTCCCGTAATCAATAGAGTCAGAATAATAGACGATGCTATTATCTATTCCTCATAACCAAGAGAGTCAGAACAATAGACAATACTATTATCTGTTCCCCAAAACCAAGACAAGCCTACTAAAATACTATGCTACTGTCGTACCGATGGTATAACTATTTCTATCTAAATTGTGAATATAAAACTTATATTCTGCAAGAATTTAAAATTCAATTTTCTGTGTGCAAGCTGTACTCTATACACCAGATTAAATACTATACAGAATATCGAACATCTATGCATAACATTAAAGAAATTATACACATACATTACTCATAAAGATTCTCATAAAATAAAAAAATTAATTTTTTAAAAATTAAATTAAATACTAAAAACATGATTTTCAATATACCAATCCTAACACTTATTTGGCCCAACAAGGACTTTAAGCCTTGGAGGCAAGAGATATGTCTTTGTTATTGTTGATGAATTTTCTAGATATACTTGGGTGCTTTTCTTAGCTCATAAGGATGAAACCTTTGTCACTTTTGCAAAACTATCTCGGAGAGTTCAAAACAAAAAAAATTTTCAAATCACGAGTATTCAAAGTGATCATGGTAGAGAATTTGAAAATAAAGATTTTAAAAAGTTTTGTGATGAAAATTGTATTAATCGTAACTTCTCTGCTCCTAGAATCCCTTAACAAAATAAAGTTGTTGAGAGAAAGTATAGGACATTGAAGGAAATGGACACTGGAAGAAATGGCTAGAACCATACTCTGTAAAAATAATCTACCGTGATACTTTTGGGGCGAGGCTATCAACACCGCTTGTTTTATCGTGAACAGAGTCATGATGCGAACTTCTCTTAAGAAAATCTCACATGAACTATGGAATGGAAGAAAACCTAACATTAGCTATTTTTGCGCCTTTCGGTGCAAATATTTTATTTTGAATAATAACAAAGAACTTTTGGACAAGTTTGACGCAAAATCTGATGAAGATATTTTTCTAGGATATCTTTATCTAGCAAAGCTTATCAAGTTTTCAACTAAAGGACCCAAGTTGTTGAAAAATTTATACATGTTATTTTTTATGAAGCTAACCTTGGTTCTTCAAAGGATTTTTGTGAAGATAATTTGATTGACTTAGAAAAAGGCATTGAAGATATCTTCATTAAAGATTAAGATGAGCCAAATCAAGAAGAAACTTCAAATCCTCAACAAAATGAAGTCAAACAGGATACTGGACCTTCAAATCCAAAAAAATCCATATTTACCAAAGGAGTGGAGGTAAACTCATGGTCACCCAAAGATCTTATCACTCGTGATCTATCTTAAGGTATCAAAACTCGATCTTCTGTACATAATGTTTGTGGTAATCTAGAATTTTTTTTCCACACTAAACCAAAATATTTTTTGGAAGCCGAGAGTTTTAGACCATGGTTGTGTAAAAAGAGCTAAACCAATTTGAAAGAAACAAGATTTGGACTTTTTTCCGAAGACCTAAGGAACACTCTATCATCGGTACAAAATAGATTTTTAAAAACAAAATGGATGAGAATGGAGTAGTTCTTAAGAACAAAGCTCAATTGGTAAGGTTATAATCAAGAAGAATGCATCGATTTTGATGAGATTTTTGCTCCTGTAACTAGGCTTGAAACCATTAGGATGTTGTTTACTTTTGCATACTTTAAAATTTTCAAACTCTATCAAATGAATGTCAAAAGTTTCTTTTTAAATGATTTTATATCGGAGAAAGTTTTTATAAAATAACCTCCTGGCATTGAAAATCTAGATTTTTTAAACCATGTTTACAAATTTACCAAAACTTTTTATGGTTTAAAGTAAGCACCTAGAGCGTGGTATGAAAGGCTAAGTAAATTCTTAATTGAAAATGAGTTTTTAAGAGAAAAGATTGATACCACTCTTTTCATCAAATCTCAAAAAAATGATATGCTAATTGTCTAAATTTATGTAGATGATATTATTTTTAGTACAACTAATGAATCTCTTTGCAAGGACTTTGCTAAGTGTATGTAGGGAGAATTTGAGATGAGTACGATGGGAAAGATCAAGTACTTCCTTGGACTTCAAATCAAACAAACTCAAGAAAGAATCTACATCAATCAAGTTAAGTACACAATGAACATATTGAAGAGGTTTTACATGCTGAAAGCAAAACCTATGGGAACTCTGAATGTGTCCTACAACAAAGCTTGACAAGGACTAAAATGGTATAGTAGTAGATGAAAAATAATATAGAGGTATGATCAGATCTCTATTATACTTAACTTCTAGCTGTCCCGATATTATGTTTAGTGTATGCATGTGTGCTAGATTTTAATCTAATCTTAAATAATCACATGTGACCGATGTTAAACGCGTCTTTAGATACCTCTTAGGTACAAAAAATCTAGGATTATTCTATCCTAGAGGAATAGCCTTTGACTTAATTAGCTATTCAGATGCTGATTTTGCAAAATGTAAAGTGAATAAAAAAAGTACATATGGAGCCCGTCAATTCCTAGGACACTCACTAATCTCCTTGTTTAGCAAGAAACAGAGCTCAGTAGCCTTGTCTACAGCCGAGGCAAAGTACATAACAACTGGTAGCAATTGTGCACAGGTTCTTTAGATGAAATAACAACTAGAGGACTATAGTTTTTGTTTAGATCATATTCCTATAAAATGTGATAACACAAGTGCAATAAATATATTCAAGAACCTAATACAACACTCTAGAACCAAACACATGAAGATTAAACATCATTTTATAAGAGATCATGTACAAAAAGATAATAACGAACTTGAATTCATAGGCACCGATTCCCAACTTGTAGACATATTCACAAAACCTTTAAATAAAGAAAGAATATGCTTTATAAGAAGAGAACTTGGTATATTATGTGTTCCTAATTCATTATTAATATGCCATACTAACTATGTCTTTTCAATGCATTTCAATACTTTTGATATTTTTCATTGATATGTGAAAAGTGTCGACACCACTTGAAAAAGTATCGACACAAGTGTGCTTGAGTTGACTTAAAGCTACATAGAAGAGATACTACGGGAAAAAGTGTCATCCCCATTCTATATAGTGTCGACTCAAATTCGTTGTCTGACTCTCAGTAAATTTGGGTCGACTCAAAGCTTAATCATGTCGACTCAAATGACCCAAAGTGTCAACCCCTTTTAAAAAAGTGTCGACACAATTTCTTTTTTCGAACACCCACACTCATGAAGAAAAGTGTCGACTCAAACACTATTTGTGTTGACACAAATTTTTATGCCTATAAAAGAGGCAACGGTCCCCACCAGTCACGTCGTTTCCTCTTTCTCTCCACACCTGTTTATCTCCCATCATTTTTCATTCCTTTGAAAAATGAGTTGACCCCTCACCTTCTCTTCTCTATTCGATCCCCTCTCTTTGATCCTAGATGACTCTAAAAATGATGGGTAAAGGTACCAAATGCACCGACGATGCAGAACCTTCAAGCCCTAGGGCTTCGAAAAAGAAGAAGGCGACGTCAACGACAACGGCGACGGGAACAGAAGTGGTTGCAATGTCAGGGGCATTGAGTTTCAAATCAATCGAGCTTTAACATCTCTATTTCTTCTCCTTTGTCAATTGAAAGTCCCTAGTCGATCTGTGGATTTTAGTTTCTTTGATTCTATGGAAATGCAATTCAAAGTCTTATTTTCAAGTCTCGGGTGGAAGAGACTACTGCAAACTCATGATCCACACTATCCCACTTAGTAAAACTTTTTTATGCTCACATTCACATTTCTTTGATTCCAAGCACTACCATCACCACCTAAGTGAATGGGATAGAAATACATTTGACCTCCTCCATCCTCAATGAGATTATTTGCATTCCTAAGGGAGATATCTTTGTTCCTTGCAACAAAAGATCTATTGACATCGGGAGTTTTTATTTCATGATGTCGTCCATCAAATTTTTGAAGTTGATGAGATTGACCCTTCAAAAACCCTAGAAGCAAACTCACTCAAGCTTGAGATGACGATTCTTCATCATATGGTCAACTACATTTTCTTACCACAAATGGAAAAATTTGGCGATGTTTCTTATATGCACATCTTTATTATGTGGTGCATCTTAGAGCAAAAAAACCTAGAGCTAGGTTTTCTTTTCAATTTTGATATGTTCCAATCCCATAGAAAATCAAGCTCCTCCCTTCCTCACGGCGTGTTTTTAACCAAAGTCTTTCACCATTTTAGCGTTGATTTATCTGCTGAAAAAATAACTCCCTTCTCCAAGCATGATTTGTATGGTGCTTCTACCTTGAAGATTATGCAAATTTTCAAGGTTGAAGGTGTTTGGACCACAAGATATGGTACTCCATCAGTTCCTCAAAATCCCTCTGTATCTCGAGATTTCTCCTTGATTATAGTTGATTTTGATTCACCTACTCCCCCATCTGTTATAACTCACACACCTGGACCTTCTAGTGTTCCCTCACATGCTCCTCATCCTCCTCCTGTTCACACTAATATTCTATCTGCCCCCTCTACCTCTTTTGCTACTCTTGTTGTTGATATTACTGAGATTGTGTCTTTGATCAAAGGTCTTTCATCTTCCTTGACAACTTTCCAATTTAAAATCAACTAAGATATGTTTGATCTTACTAACAACATCTCATCCTTATCTGACAAAGTAAAACATACAAGACCAATCGTGCCCTGCGTCGTGATGTTGAGAACGCTACCAATCTTGGAAGAGCCCTGTGCAAGAACATGGACAACAGTCTTGTCTCTATTGTCAACTATAACAAGGAAATCCTCCAACAAGTGCGCAAGGAATACGACCAAGGTATCATCACAGTAGTTCACACCATCTCTCACATGGTTGAAGAACATCTAAAGTGGCTCCAAAAAGCCTGGGAAAAACAATTCAAAGCCAAAGAATCTAAGAAAGAAAAGGTATGTTTTTAGTAAGAAAACAATTCCTATACAGTATATCTCATCTGTTAGGGTTGGTATACCAAAAATTATATTTTTAGTATTTAATTTTATTTTTTAATAAAATAAATTTTTTATTTTATGAGAATTTTTATGACTAATGTATGTGTTTCATTTCTTTAATGTTATACATGGATGTCTGATATTCTGTATAGTTTTAATCTGGTGCATAGAGTATGGCTTGCACACAGAAAATCAGATTTTAGGACTTACATAATATAAGTTTTAAATTCACAGTTTAGATGAAAATAGACATACCATCAGTACGACTGTAGCACAGAGTTTTAGTAAATCTGTTTTAGTTGCGGGGAACAAATAATAGCGTCATCTATTATTCCAACTCTCAGTGCAAATACACTTTATGTGTACTGAACGGGACATTTGGGTAATTAATTTTATATTAACTATATAAATTAATTCACACCCCAAAATTATTATGAATAATGTTTATCCTCTTGATTTTTCATATATTTAATATTTTTTATTTTGATTCATTAGAGGGTACAATCTTATATTGGTTTATATTCCCAATGAGTTAGATAGCGGAATTATTTGTATGACAAATATTAATTATTGATGAAATCTATGTCTCGAAAGATCAGAATTGACGATACCCCCTTAAAGAAGCTTTTTACGGGCCACGAATCGCGATAAGTTTGTTAGCCGAAGGGCTTTTTAATTTGATTTTGATGATTTTCATAATTCATTTTCTAAGAATAAATAATTTTAAATGGATAATATTTTATATTTTCAAAATAAAGGTGTTAACACATTTTGAACAATCAAAATTGACACCTTAGCCAAAAAAAATTGACTTCTATCTCAAAAGATTCAAACACTTAAGTATTCTTTTAATAGAATATTTTGTGTTAATCTTAATTAAAAATTAAGTCAAACACTTTTAAGACAAAGTATACTTGAAACTTATCAAGAGTGCCAACACCTACTGATCAAATGGTTTGACACCCTAACTATTTTTCTAGTTGATCTTCAGGTACAAAAAAGTTAGTGTCGTCACAAACTAGTTTTGTGTCAACACAAAAGTGCCCAAGTGCCCATGACTCATTTTGAGTCGACACAAATCGACACAAAAGTGATCCTCACTTTTGGTTTCTGAAAGTTTGGGTTAACACAAATAGAAATTGTGTCGACACAAAACAACTGAGACATCCTGCAGATTTTTGGTGTCGACCCCAAGACAAAGCGTGTCGATCGAAAAGTCCCGAGCCTGCCTGCAGAATTTTGATATAGACCCCAAGAAGATTTGTGTCGACACAAAACAACCGAGGCTGACTGTAGAATTTTGGTGTCGACCCAAATCACATTTGTGTCGACACAAAAGTACTGAGGCTTCCTGTAGAGATTTAGTGTCGACACCAGAGACAAGTTGAGTCGACACAAAATGGTTCCTCCGGATGCTGAAGTTT
>JAOTRH010194466.1:0-11500 GCA_034768845.1 Heliamphora exappendiculata
TAAGTAAAATAAAAACATCAAATTTAATTTATTAATTTATTTTTATTTTTGATAAAAAAATATCAATTTTGATAAAAAATATTAATTTTTATAATAAAACATTTTAACATTAACTCAAACGAGTACAATAAAATGCTCTTTAGGTGATTTTTTTTCACTTTTTACATGTGATTTGACATAAAAAAATCACTGCATTTATATAAAAAAGACCAAAAAAAACTTAAAAATTATTAAAAAAAACTAATTCAAACACAAGCTTAAAGTCGGATAGCTTTAAGTAGATTTTAAATATGCATGACTAAACAAATAAAGTGAAAATAAACAAATGATCAACCATACACAATACGTAAAGGATTCCTGTTCTTAAGGCTAAATTTGTCTTTTTATAACCTTTTTTTTTTTTTACTAACAGAAAAAAAGCCTAAAAGCCATGCTTTCAATCGAACACTTGGGGAAATTTTGTATCTTTTTTTTTTTTTTCAATAAGTAAGAAGAGAAAAATTCGCTTTTAAGCCCATTGCAAAATGGCCATAGGTGTATTTGGTTTTTCCGCTTAATTTTTGGTTTTTTTTTTTTTTAATTTGAAAACTTAATATCTAGTTATTTGCCAACAGGCCCTAAGTTTAATCTGGTTTTAAGCTATTCGTATTTGTGAATTTCCTTAAGGACCATCAAAGTTTGATGCACAAATAGGCATCAGGACGGCACATAATTTTAAACAAAGGGATGAATTTATGTTCAATAAAATATTTGGTGACGAATCAATACAATTTAAAAATATTTAAGACTAATATTTCATTTGTTTTCATAAAAAAGTAAAACTTTTTTTGAAAAATTGTTAAGAATTTAATTATTAAAATTTTAAAATTAAATTTTTATATATTTTTATGACAATTCAAATTGTATAATGATAGTAAAATTTCTAGTTTGTTTATTATTAAAGTGATTGAAATAGTGTACGACGTTTATTTTGTCAAGTTTTCTAATTGACTTAGAAAACCTAAGGTTATTGGAAGTTCGTGAATCAGAAGTCCTACTAACACAAAAGATTGATGTACCTATCCTGAAGCCCAAAGTACAAATGATGCCCAAAGTACAAATGATTAAAACAGGTTCGTGCAAGAGCAGTTTCAGAAGAACGCAATCTTCCGTTTAACAGCTCGAGTGGTCTCAGGTTCGCTCGAGTGAACCCCTGACAGTTTTAATTTAACTAAAATTCTGACTGTTGAGTTTGTATACTTGTATAAAAGGGCATACACCATGACTCGAAATTCACTTCAGAAACTCATAAATCTAGAGCCTTTAAATATATTTTGAAGTGTCTTTCAAGTCTCAGAATACTAGAACTTCAGTGTTCAACTTAAATGAACTTTTAAGTTTACCGACGGAGAATTCTATTTTTGTGAAAGTATTGAAAATTTGATACTTTTGAAATTTTAAAAATTCGTTATTGTGGTGATTAAGTGAAGAATAGAATATATGGATTCGACAAGTAAGCTTAAAACGTTTAGATTGAGTATTCGATAAAAGTTTGTAATGGGTGTGTTGAAACTGCTTGACTTTTAGTGCTTAATTACTTATACTTGAATTAATCTCGTAATTTTTTACAGAAATTAAATTTTTCACGTTAAAAAACTTGTCTAAAGTTTGTCTATTGAGTTTTTGTTCTTTATCTAGATTGTTCTTCTCAATACCATTGGTTGTGTTGATATGATTTTCTTCCTATTCATAAACATATGAACATTGAATAGAATCCTATTCATGTACATATGAATATTGAACAGATGGTTTAGCTACTCTTTAAGATAATCATCTCTTTTAGTGTCCTTAGGCTTCAATGACTGATTTCATAAATACATCTCATGCTCATCAATTTTTTTTATGTATTTAATAGTTATAATCCTTTTTCTAAAACCTAATGTTTTGAAATTTCCCAAAATAGTTATTACGAATTTTGACCTTAGTCATATTTTTTTGTTTGTTTGGTATATCTGTGACAAATTATTATTTAAATTATTTATATTTTATTCGTTGATATTTTGATGTTTATTTTTTAGAGTTGTGGTTTGATATTGTAGTGTAGCGAAAAATGAGCAGAAAATGTCGAAAAACTGCAAGTAGTGTCAGATCGCTCAACAAACTGATCGAGCAGTTCATCGAGCGGTCTTCAACAACTCTCGATATGTCATGTCTACAACAAAGTACTACAATAGTAGCTTGATCGATCGATTGGTCAAAAGACTAATCGAGCGGTCTTGTACACATCATAGCATAATTTAAGTTATGTTAGCTAGGGTTTGGAGCGTAAAACATAAACAAGCAGCTATAGGTTTCTTAAGAGGGGTCTTCTCATTATTTTAGAAAACCTAGTTATCATAGAGAACCTCTATAGTTGATTTACAATTTTCCAAGCCAATGAACTTACTTGATGAACATTTAGCTTTCGTGCAGTCAAGTTAATTATTAAGGATTCAAACATTCAACGATCTGTTTGTGTTCATCGAGTTGCTTGAGTGAATTCTCAAGTGTTCGAAATCTGATAGTGGATTCCAACGGCAGTCAAGCACGGAATTGGTGTACGTGAATTCGACAAAAGTAAACTTACATTTGTAAATTGTGGAGTCAACGGGTGTTTGTAATATTCTCTTATAACCAACGTTTATTATAGTATTTAATTCTCCTAGACCCAGAGTGATTTCGTGATTTTTACCCGATTTAAAATTTTTTACGTAAAAATTGCCATGTCACGTGTGTTCATTGTGTGGTAGCTTGTTTTGTTGGCTTGTGTGATTACTTAGTTTATTTATATGTTTTGTCACGTTTAACTTCTTAAATTAAATCAATTAGTACAAACCAATCTACAAATAGAAATTTTCAATTGGCATAAGAGCAGGTCACAATTTTTTTTAAAGTGTGATCCTTTAACTGATTTGCATATATGAATTTTTTTAGAAAAAGCGCCTCTACCGGTAGACCACCCATTCTTGACGGCAATAATTATCTCTTTTGAAAAGTAAGAATGAGGGCTTTTCTAAAATTTATTGACGAACGTACTTGGCTTTTCGTTGTTGAGAGTTATAAGACTTCACAATTGTTGATGGTGAAATTGTCTCTAAACTCGTGGTTAGGTAGAACAGATCCAATTTTGATGTTGCAGGCTGAAATAGCAAAGCAATAAATGTTATCTTTAGCAAAATCACGCAAAATGAGTTTCGCAAAACAAGTACGTGTGACTTAGCCAAATAACACATGTGATATACTTCAAGTCACTCATGAAGAAACAGGAACAGTAAAAATTTTAAAACTTTAACGCTTTACCACTAGTTTTAAAACTTTACCTATGAAAGACAATAAAAAATTTGGCAATTTTTACGTAAAGTTAAATGACATTGTGAATGCCTCATTTAATTTGGGAGGAAAAATTTTAAATTCTAAAATTGTTTGAAAAAGTCTTAGATGTTTACCCGAACGTTTTCACTCAAAAGTCACAGCAGAAAATAAAGATATTGACTTTATTTATGTTAAAAGCTTAGTTGAAAACTTACAAACCTATGAGTTAAAATTTCAAAATAGAAAGATTCAAAAATTTTAGCATTTTCTTCAGCACAATATTCTACAAGTAACTCTAATAATGATTTAGACCCTGATATGATGGCTATTTTTGTGAAAAAGTTTAAAAAAATTTTAAAGAATAAGAAACCGAATCAAGAGAAAATCTCAAAAGAGACATAGTAAGAGAAAATTAAAAATATGTCCAATTTTATTAAAAAGTGGTTGAAATTTCAAATTTCTGAAATCCAATACTATGAATACAAGAGATACTGACAAATGACTAAAAAATGTCCAAACTTTCTTAAGAAGAAATAGAAAGGATTCACATTCACTTGGAACGACGAGAGTAAATCCGAGATGGGTAATGAGGACGAGTATGATCCTAATGGGGATTGTAATATTGTTTCTTTTATTGCTTCTATTAAGAATGAGTCTATTGAGTTTGAAAACAAAAATTTTATAAATGATTCGAATAATGAAATAGAAGAAGATGAACATGTTGGTGACACTGGGAATAGTGAAGCTCTGCAACTAGTTTATGACAAGTTTTATTATGAGAGCTATTTATTGACCAAACAGAATTGTAAAGTGGTTAATAAATTCAAACTGTGTGCAAAAGAAAAAAATAATGTCAAGCAAGAGCTAACCGGAGTTCAAGCCCTGGTTGTGAAATTAAAATTAGATAGAAAAATTTTGTGTGAAAAACTTGCAAAATGTGAAAAAGAAAAAAAATCACTTGTTTGAATTGAGTCAAACTAGAAAAGCCAAGATTAAATTTCCTAAAAAAGAGTTGTATGTTTGTATTGAGTTAAAAATTGATCTTGAATTAAAATTGATTAAATTTGTAAAAATTCAGTTAAATGTTCAATCTATTTTCAAGAAATTTAATGTAGGTACTAAGGTTTTGGATGAAATGCTTGAGTGACAGAAGGTAGTGACTGATAGGTGTGGATTTGAATTTGCTGGTGCGTCATCAAGCAAATCATCCAAAGGAAAGGAAAAGATTGACCAGCCAACTCAACCTAGATTTGGACCAAAATTTGTGAAAACAAAAGCAGGTAAATGAATAAGTTCAAAAAGAATAGTTACTGGTCCTTTAGCAAAAGTCAATGCAAAATGACAATATCAGACGGGTAAATTCATTATTTTATATGGTGAGGTAAGAATAGCAAACTTTAATCTAGTTATTTATTATTGTGATAGTCTTGGTCATATACGTTCAAATTGCATAAAATTGAGAATGAGATATTTTTATAAGATTTTTGTTCTCATTTGTCATCACTATGGGATAAAAGGATACATCAAAACTCATTGTACTAGATTGATTGATCAAAATGAATTTAGGTTTGACTTGCCACAAGAACATAAAGAATTTTGGACTTCTACCCTCGATCGAACGTATGCCTTTAAAAATTAAAAAAATTTGAATAAGAAAAAGTGATCTAGATAGCTATTTAGTAAGTCATAGTCCTTAGATTTTGGGTTCTGTCATATTTTTTTTGGATTTGTTTGTTTGAGTTTTTTTTAATTTTTTATTTTCTTGGAGTCTTTTTTTTAATAAAAAAATATGAAAAACATTATTAAGGATTCAGTATCTTATTTGTGCATTATTTTATTTAGCTGAAGTTCGACAGTTTAGGGTTTTGAGATTAGATACCACATTGATTTTTAGATAATCTAGTTCATAATGAATAGAACGCTGTAGGCATACAAATTTTAGCCAATCACAAATTGGCACGTGTCCCACAATCCAAAAATATAACACAATTATTGACAAATCAAATATTGTCATGTGTTGCAGCAGTCCCAAATTAAATTTCGTGGTTAGTCCAATTACATAGCGCCACGTGTAAAATGATGCATTTTTTTATATGACAAGTTTTTGGCTAATTAAATTATGCCACTTGGCATATGAAAATTACACAAGAGAAAAATAAATAATATTTTCTCTAAATTAAATTAAATGTACATAATTATTTTTTAAAATAAATAAAAAGAAGTAATTATGTTACTAAATAATTATCTCTTTAAAAGAAAACATAATTATTTGTCTAGATAATTATTTTTTCAAAATTAGAGATAATTATGATATTCAATAGTTATCTCTTTAAAAAAACTAAATCAAAGAGAAAATTATAAGTTTAAATAATTATCTCTTTTAAATAAATAAAATTAAAATAATTATCAATAATTTGAGTCTTTTCATAACTATGTTCCCCACACACTTCTATGAATAGGCGTATCCTCTTCCAGATAAAAAAGAATTTGGACATCTGACACTTGGAGTTATAAAGTAACCGAGAGAGCTCTACAGATAATATTTTAAAGTCTTGAAGATTTTTCTCAACCAAGTTTCATCATTCTATGTCAAATTCGGAGGATATTTTGCCTTTTGATTCGGAAACACGAAGTCAAGCCCCCGAGTCAACAATTGAAGAAAAGAATCAAATGATTTGTTTTCTTTTGATTTAGAAATTCACCAGAGATTGTAATCTATTTATAAATTTAATAAAAGTTTAATTTGTTCATACAATTTTCTGTTGTGATTTTTATACACAAAATTTGTTATTTACTAACGCTTTTAGAGATAAGTCTATTTTGTACACCACTTAAACATTGATAGATGTAAGGATCCTCTAAATTTGGGTTCAAATTTTCTATGAGTCTTTTTTATTTTTCAATCTTCTTAAGTTTTCACAAAATGGCCACATAGTGGTAACCCACTTGATATTAATGTTTAAGCTTCCTCGTTCTTTTGTTTTTATATGTCTGTCTTGAGGAAATGGTTACCTATGCGAATCTTGCTTTATTGTTCGTATTAGTGTGAAAGTCGCCAATAAAAGTATGAAAAAAGAAAAAAGAAAAAAGAAAACAGAAAACAGAAAACAGAAAAAGAATAAAAAATATGCAGTCTTTATTTGATCTTGAAGTTTAAAAATATTTCAAAGTACACGCACACTGTTTCATATAGAATCTACTCCGATTATATTCTTTCATATAGGAATAAATGTTATCTTGGATTTTGTGTGTTGTTTTGATTAATCTGACTAGATTTTGTAATTTTAAGTGGATGAACATGTGCATGAATTTAGTACTTGTTCTTTAATTTAGTTTCTAACTCAAATTTTTTTAAAAATTTTTTTGTGTGTTTGTTAATTAGCGACAAAAGTGGAAAGATAGAGACTTGGGGGCTTAGTTAAGAGGGAGTGTTAATTTTTTTTAGAGTTTAGTTTGAGGAGGAGTATATCTGTTTTATTTGTGTTTTGTGGAAGTCTTTTGTTTGTGTCGTGACAGTATTTTTTTTTGTATTAATTTGTGAGCTTAATTAATTGAAAATTTTATCTTGTTGGGTTTTGTCACAGAATTGTCAAAGGAGGAGATTGTTAGGATTTTGATATTGGTCATATTTTTTTGGTTTGAAAAATCTATGACAAATTGTTATTTAAATTATTTATATTTTATTCGTTGATATTTTGACACTTGTTCTTTTAGAGTTGTAGTTTGATATTGCAGCGCAGTGAAAAATGAGTAGAAAACGTCGAAAAGCTATAAGCAGTGTCAAACCGCTTGATAGATTGATCGAGCGGTTCATTGAGTGGTCTTCAAAAGCTCTTGGTATCTCTTGTTTGCAACAAAGTATTGCAACAGTAGCTTGACCGATCGATTGGTTAAAAGACCGATCGAACGGTCTTGTATGCGTCATAGCATAATTTAAGTTCTGTCAGTTAGGGTTTGGAGCATAGATAAATAGGCAGTTATAGGTTTCTTATGAGGGGTCTTCTCATTATTTTAGAAAACCTAGCAGCTACAGAGAGTCCCTGCAGTTGATTTACAAGCTCCCAAGCCAGTCAACTTACTTGATGCACATTTAGCTTTTGCGCAGTTAAGTCAATCATCAAGGATTCAAACCTTCAACGATCTTTTTATGTTCGTTGAGTCGCTTGAGTGGATTCTTAAGTGTTCAAAATCCAGTGATGGGTTCCAGCTGCAGTCATGCACCGAGTTAGTATACGTGGATTCGAAAAAAATAGACTTATATTCGTAGGTTGTAGAGTTAACAGGTGTTTGTAAAATTCTCTTGTAACTAACGTTTATTATAGTGTTTGATTCCCCTGGACCCGGAGTGATCTCAAGATTTTTATTCGGTTTGAAATTTTTCACGTAAAAATTGATACGTCACGTGTGTTCATCGTGTGATTGCTTATTTTGTTGGCTTGTGTGATTACTTATTTTATTTATATGTTTTGCGGCGTTTAACTTCTTAAATTAAATCAGTTAGTACAAACCAGTCTACAAACGAGGTTTTTCAATAGTTTTCAAGAATAGAAGAATTTTAAAAAAAAAATTTAGTTGAACACCATTAATAATTGTGATTTGTATTAAAATAATTTTACTTCAATTTTGTTTTTGTTTTTCTTCAAAAAAAGGAGGAAAAAACTATCTGCACCCTATCGTATTTAATTGACACTAGAAATTCACCAAAATTAAAGAGTTCATATAAACGCGTGATCAAAAACACTTGGGACTCCAGAAATTTTATTTGGTGGGATTATTCAGTAATTTAAATGATAAGTTTGTTGAAAATAGTGAATTCAACTGAACATTTTCTAGAATTAATTTTTGGCTATTATTCTATAATTAATTTTTGAATTAAATTAGTAATTGAATTATAGAATTAATACATTTATTGACAATTGATTTCATAATCATTTCTTTTGTAATCATCTGTCAAAGAAATTCTATATATATAGACCTCTTCTGGTATTCCAAAAAAAGTGTGGGGAAAAGATAAGTGTGGAGAAACCGAGTACAGGGAGAGGAGAAAGAGAGAGAGAGAGACCAGATTACAATTGGAAGTTATGTGAGAGAGAAAGACAGACGAGGTGCATTCGAGTAGCCAATCTTTGAAGGTGTTCCAACGTTCAGGTGAACCGTTTTATTCTGAGAGAGTGACGCCGGTGGAGATACTTACAACACTTTTAGTAGGTAGTGAATCATTCTTAAAGAAACTGCGTTTGCAGGACTCAGTTTACATATTCTGTTCATATTATTTTCTGCAGTTTTATTTTCTGTAAATTTAGTTTATTGTAATCATTGAACGTTAATAAACATGTATTTTCTGGACCATCGAGCATATCTTATGTTGTGTAATATTTCTCCCAACAAAGTTGAATAAAATCAAGTCAAACTTTATGAAACCAAATTATACATAAAAGTATTTATTTCTAACTCAATTCAATCTTTTCCGGTTTCATAATCCTAATTTCTATGTTTAGTTTATAAAATGAATGGACTCTAAAGTGATAAACAAAAGACCATGTATATTTGTGATCTCAAATGATAAACTAAATTGACTCCATTTTTTTTTACACATATATTTATTTAGCTCAAAGGTTGATAAGAGAAATCCCGTCAGACATGCAAAGAAGAAAACATCAAGCTTGTAAGCATACTTTTGATTTAGCTTTTTTTATATGATTTTATTTTTGTCTTCATTGAATTTTTTTCCGCATTAATTAATATGAATGCAGTTTTTAAAATCCTCTCAGGAGAAATTTTAAAAGTAAAAGAAATATTAATCCACAAATAAAAAAAAGTTCAGAAAGTTCAGATAAGTCAAAAAGCCAGTTTAACTGGCCTTCTAATGTCCTTTTTATGGGTTTTTTTGTCTTGTGATTCTTTTTTCAATTTTAATTATAACGAGCATACTTTTTAAATTCATTTCGTCATGAGAAATTCAAAAAGTAAAAAAATTAATTTAAAAAAATAAGTTCTGAAGAAAAAAAAAGCCTATAGGTTTTCTTAAACCAAAATTAACTTCTGATGCTTTATGGCTGATAAGAAAGCAAAAATGGCATCTGAGTCGTAGCCTAAAATATCACAATAAGTTTTTGTTTTTTTTTTTAAAAAAGAAGAAGAAATAGAACTGCAATTATGGATAAAAGAGGCAAAAGATTTATTCATTATCCCCCATCACAGCTCATACATTTAGCAATAGTAGTAGGAGCTCAATCTTAGAACCTCTTAAAACCCTCTTAACACCAAAATAAAAAATAAAGATAAAATTTTATCTCTACAAATCCGAAACCCCGTTTTGCTTTCTTGATTTCAACTGCGGATGATAGCTTGTCGCCTAATCTACCCACCGGCAGCCGAAATTTGTTGCTCAAGCTATAATCAAGCAAATGAAGTAGAAAAAAAAATGAACACAAAAAAATGTGCTTTAACACAGAGAAGCTGTTAAGTTTGGTCCAAAACTAAAGTTATTTTCAATGAGAAATTAGTTTGTAAACACAAAACCAATTAACCGCAAAATACCGCAGAAATTACAACGCAACAATTCATATAAATGTGGAACCCACACGTGTATATGGATGGTTGAGATGCATTTTCTATGTGTTAATATGTGATTAGTTTTTTATGTATATAATATTGCTATTTTTTTTTCAATAATACTCACCTTGAAGAGAGTTTCCAGTTTGGTCTTCACAAGGGAATACTCATTTCTCACTTGTTGGAGACATTTCAGGCACCTGCATCATAAGCCCTTACTTTTTTCATTAAAAATGCAAATGTTTTTACACATCTGTTTACTCTATTCTCTCCTAAGCTTACAAGAAATTTTCGGTACAACTTTGCATGCCTTTGAACTAGCTTTTTTATATAATTTTTTTGTCTTTAATAAACTTTTTTCTCCATTAGTCTAAATAAATGTGCTTTCTAGTTTTCACTCGTTATAAAAGTTAAAAAAGTAAATAACTTTGACTCAAAAAAAATAGATAACATGAAAAAGCCTACTTAATAAGCCTTTTTTTTTTATAGTTTTTTTTGTCTTAGTAAGCTTTTTTCAACTTTGAACCAAACGGGCATACTTTTGATATACTCCTTGTCACAAGAAACAGAAAAAATAAAAAATTTGAAGCAAAATATAAAAAAGTTTGGATGGGACGAAAAAAGCTTCGAAGAAAAAAACATTAGGCTTTTTAGACCAAGTTTTTGTTTATGTGCAAAAAGCAAAGTTTAAAAAGTAATTTTTAAGAGCTCTATTTTGCCTTTTTTTGTCTCTTGTATTTAAATAATTAATTTTTATTGTAAGTTCAGCTACAACATATTGACTTAATGCTCCTTTCTTGTTTGGTTGCATTAACGACCTGAGTGTTTGAAATAATTTTTCATAAATGACTTCTTTTCTGTATCTTTTGAACTTTTTTTTTGGGTTAGGTTTGTACTCTTTAGATTCTTTGAGGTGAGAAAAATGAAAAGTAGGTTCATTTTGGTTAAAGTTAAGAAAAGTTAATTAAAAACAAAAAAAAAGTTATTTAAAGGCTTTTAAGTGGCATTTTTATCTTATTTAAATTTATTTGTTTTGCATTACGGCTCAAATTTGAAAAACATACCAATTTGGACTAATATTAAAAAGTTGACTAAAATGAAAAATAGCCAAATAAAAACTATATCAATTCGAGGCTTAAAAAAATTAAAACTTTTACTTCCAGAGATACCTTAATACGGATTTGTGAAGAAACTTACCCTTCAATGTTCTGCTCCTCGCAGTAGTTGCGGAAGGAAATGCAGGCCTTTTGAACTCTGTGTGCTCCAATGCTGCCATTCCACAGAAAAATGAAGATTTTTTTTTTTTTTTAATCTCAAAATTTGGTCTTTAGAAACATGAAACAAGCAAGAGTTTTTGGCTATGGCATTTGTAAGTAAGTTCAAATTTTGGCATTTCATATATATATATATATATATATACCAAATACATTCCTCACTTTGTTTTTATGAGGTAAAATTACAAAAATGCCCTTCAAACATTTGAACAAAAAATATGAGATAGAGACTTGAGGACATCTTTGTAACATCACCATATAAAAACAAAGTGGGGAGTGTATTTAGCCAAAAAGAGTGTCAAAATCACTTCACTCACTCTCTCTCTCTCTCTCTCTCTCTC
>JAOTRH010194477.1:0-11499 GCA_034768845.1 Heliamphora exappendiculata
TGGTTCCTCCAGATGCAGAAGATTCAAACGAGTCGACACCAGGTTTATTTGTGTCGACCCCAGAACGTTGGAAGGTAGAGTGCAGAATTTGTGTCAACCCCTCAGAGCATTCTTGTCGACCCAACCATTTGAAGAACCCTGCGCTAAACGCGTTGTGTCGATACCAAAGATTTTATGTCGACCCTGAAGACGAAAATTCAAATTACGGCAGATCTCAACGGTCAAATTTTTGGCATTAATTGCCCTTACCTACCTCCAACGGTCATGAGCTTCCAAGAACTTAAATAAGGAGTTACTTCTCAATATTGAAGAATAATAGAAGAGAGAGACTTGCATTCATTATTCTATTGCTCAAATCCATCAAGCTCATATTTATTGCCGCAACTCATGTTCTTGTTCCTCATCTCTCTTTACCATCTCATTTATTGTAAATCTATCTTATAAATAGAGTGAGTGTTCTTTATTCATTACATATTCCTTATTGTAATCAAGGGTGAGTCACCCTGTTAGCCTTTGAGTGAGTGAGTGAAACTCATCAAAAAAGAGTTCAAGAGAGATTAGAAGAAAATAGGGGCTTGTTTTCAGAGTATCTTCTTGAAGCTGTAACAGGCTTGTGAATGCACCCGTAAACATTCAGATAGCTCAAGTAGAAGCTTGAAACTTGTAAAGGCTTGGAATATGCCCGAAAGTATTCTGAATAGTGAAAATACTCAAGGGAGATCTTAAGGAGTGGATGTAGGCTAGGATAAAGCCGAACCACTATAAATCCCTGGTGTCTGATTCTTTCTCTCTATCCATCACCTTTTAATAGTTGCATTGATTATATTCTTGCTTATCTTTTCATATTGCAATATTAAAAGATTTTAAAATAAAAGAGCTTTAAATTATTATTAAAAAAAAGACCCAATTCACCCCCTCTTGGGTTGTCTAGATTTAACAAATAGTGACCCTAACAAAATATATGGTGAAAGTCAACATTGATGATATCACCCTACTATTATCTCACACATGGAGGCTCAATGCAAGATGAATGGCAAAAAAAGGGGGGCGGGAGTTTTTAAGAGCTCAGGCAAAAAAAAAGGGGGCTTGCCGGATACCTAAGTATATCATTTGTCAACCTCTTGTAAAGTAATCAACATCATGGTTCGTGACTATCAATTAGTGATAAAGTCAGAAAGGGGCTACAATAATTCTTGGAAGGTGATGTGTTTAAAAAAAAATTTAATCTCTTGTCTGCAAGCGGAATACACTGGTAACTCTTTATTGTTGGCAATTGTGTGCATAAAAAAAGAGAATTGGCAAAAGCGTGAGTTCAATAATGCATGAAAACAATTGAGTAAATTAATAAAGAAAGCAGTAATAATTTAATTGGCCATTGATGTGCCACAAATCAAAATAAATGCAAAAAAAATATTTACATACGATTTTTGTCTTCAACCAGCATGTGATTAAAGAGCAAGAAGAATAAATTGATAAACTAAAAGTTCTTGCATGCCTAAGGTTGTTAAATAGAAAAGGCTTTTGGTGTTGGTCAAAGGAACCCAACTTATCTCTTAGTAAAGAATTAATTAGGAAAGGAAAGCCAATATTTGATTGGTTTTGCTTTAGGAAAACCAATATTTGGAAAGGCTTTTGACGCCGAATCAACCAATGAATCCTAATATATGCCACTCTTTCTTGAATGATCATTTGTATGTGATATACTTTCCTTCATTGGTGAGTTAATAAAAAAAATATATTTTGAGAACTATTCATAAAATGGTAATAAAAATAAAAAAAAATAAAAAAAATAAAAAAAAAAGAAAGTTACCATCACTTCCGTAAGCACATTAATACCAATTGATCCACCATGAGGCAATGAAGAATGGTTCGTGCTGGGTTGTCAAGCGCCGTTAAAATCATCAAAATACTTCAAGTTTCGTCTCGACGCTAACAAGCAAACAGTCAATCCAAGTCTTGAAGTACGAGCAATTTGTAGGCAATAAAATTTTGACATAATTTAATCATCATTTAATTAATTATGATCGATAAATTTTATGGTTGATCAAAAATTAAAATGATCAAAATTCTCAAAGAAAATGGGCCTACAATAAACTAATGGGTTTGATTCGTCTTAAAATGTGGATTTTATATACTTAAAAAAAAAATAGAAGGTGAATGCTGATCCATTAATTTGGCCTAATAACCCGGGCCCATAATGAAAGGCATCAAATTAAATTCAAATATTTAATTTTATCTCTATAAAAAGAATATTTATTTCCTCCCATTTAGGAAATTAAATCAAAAGTGAATTTAAAATTAAGAGGTTTCCAAATTTAAGATCCCTCTTTTGAATCTATAAATAGATTCTTATTCATTTGGAGAGAATTTTTGGTCAAGAGAATTCTTAAGAATTCTTCAAAGCTCTCTTTCTCTCCCCAAAGTCCTCTCTCATGAAAGATCATCAAGCTCTGCACTTAAGAGCCGTTTCGTTTACGAGTTCTCAAATTAAGCACGCTCTACGGACCAAATTTTTCGGAGATCGCACTTTTCGTCTCTTCATTTTGAGTAGATAAATTCAAGTTTGATTCAGATCAAATTACTCAAAGCCCTCGCCAGACTCTTTTTGCTATCTTCTCTATTTGAAGATTTGAAGAAAGTTCGACAAACGGTTCAATTCTACGATAAGCTATTTTAGTCGTCGGATTGTAACTAGTTTGGAGATCGAATCAGATGTTCATCATTATTTTTGGTGTTGAATCACTGAGGATTGTACCTCTTTATTTAAATTAATAAAATATTATTTTATGCATTCTTTTTCGTGTTTTTTGTTACAGGCTCGAAATTTGTGTGTTACTACCGTTTCGTTGAAAGAAATTAAAAAAATGAGATTTTTTATTAAAAAATAAAAAGATTCACTCAAAACAAAAATAAACATCATAAACTCTACCTTATTAACTTATTGTCTCTAGAAGTGTCGCATGATGAAAATATATGCACTAGCATGAAAAGAATTATTTCTTTTTTGGGCGGGAAGGGATGGTTCATGTGTATAATTGCCAAATTATCTTCCCAGAGTGGCAATAGTGGCATTAGCTTTCCTGGGCATATATAGTTTAGCTTGACACATGATAATTTAATTACAAATATGATAAATATAAACATAAGGCCAATTTGACATAGCAAAATGCTATATTTCTAAATAATGCTCACGGTTCATTTAATTTTATCTAAAATCAAGAACTTGTCAGTACTGAAATTTGAATTGACCTTAATGTTATAATGACCCATTCTTTCAGACCTTGTTAGAATTCCTAACAATGATTTCTTTACTCACACATACCTCGAAAAAATTATCTCACACAATGATTACTCGAGGTATAAGATTTATATTACCTAAGATAAATGGGCCAAACCCAAAACAAGCCAAAGTTTTTTTAAAAAAAGGGCACCCAATTCAAATACAATCAAGACCCATCTTAAAATAGGCCCAACTTAAATAAAGCCCAAATGTCCATTTGACCCAAGTTTTCATAAGCCCAAAAATTTAATAAGCCCAAGTTGTCATAAAGTCCACCATCAATTAAATGGCCCTTGTTTTCTATAAGACCCAATTAGCCCACAAACAAATAAAATACCCAAGTCCTCCCTAACGTCCAAAACCAAGTAAGGCCATGATTTATAAAAAAGCTCAAAGACTATTAAAAGTCCAAAACCAATATAAGGCCAAAGACAATTAAAAGCCCAAGTCTTTATTTGAGTCCAATATTTTTGTAACCCATGTTTTTATCTAACAAAGGCTAATCATAGCCCAACAAGACAAGCCCATGGTAATCAATAAATTCATTTGAATCAAGTCCAAAACTTTCTAAATTCAAGCGCAATCAACTTTTAATGTTCTAAGAAGAACCGAAATAAAAAACTAGTTTGTGTTTAGATTTGTTGTATTTCATTATTCTTCCATAACTTGAGTGGATATGTTGCATGTAATATAAATCCCCTAGCGTATTCCGTTCTTAAGTTATTTTTGTGTGTGTGGACCTGTAATTTGTATTAAGAAAGAAATGAAACAAGTTTATCGAAGAACAACCAAGAAAAAATCACCTTTAAGCCCTTACCCGAATATTCAGAGACATCAAGCAGTGCTTAACTCAAAACGTATTTTTACTAGAGCTACATGGAGATATTTTTAGTATGTGTGATTTTTGGTAAGACCTAGGAAGATTTTAAATCCCCTAAACAATACTTTTACGGTATTATGCTAAAGTTGCAGGAAAATATTTCATTTTGCCGATTTTTAGAATTTCAAAAAAAATTCTTTTGGTCAAGCTTTATTTCCAAAACTAGATATTTGAGTTATCTTTTATCTAAAAGTTATGTGGAGTGATTTGACCAGACGGGTTTTCGTACAGTTCGTTTTTCCCAAATAGTGTCACTTTTGGACAGTTTCTGTTCAACAAATTTTATCTCCTGTTTAGAAGCTCCCCATGCTTAGTTTTCTTCATGAAAAAGTTGTCTGACATGTATATCTACTATCTCGTCGAATTTCGTGGCGAATTACTGAGGTGTGATATTCTAAAAGTATTTTAGTATGTGACTGTATGAATTTGAAATTTGCAAGTTATGTGCTAGTAGCATCCTATATTGTCCTATTCATGTTCCTTTCTTTTTGTTTTGTCAAGCATGTCTTTTTTGTGGTATTAGTGCATGTAGAATATATAAAGGTGGCGGCTGTCACTGCACAAAAGCTAAAAGGTAGCGACTATCACCATTACCCTTTTTTGGACAAATGGCAACATCCCATAAGGGGTCTATGTTGCTCGCATTGCCTATAAATAGGCGTTATTTCCAAGAAGAAACAGGAGAAGAAGATACTTGGAGGCCCATGCTCTACCAAAATACTCCCCAACCCGATATTCCCTCATTCATTCCACACTTTCCGAGCTTCGTTCGTGTTTTTTTTATTTATTTATCATTTATTTTAATGTAAGCATTGTTCCTTTAAATTTTTCATTACCAACAGTGTATTTGTACCTCTCTGTTTTGTGTATTTACAGTTATTTTTATTCTATTTCAATGTTCGCAAGCACACTAAACACATCAAAAGCTTTATGAGGTTTTGGAACATGACAGCCGCAAACTTTTCATGTCACGGCCAAATGTTTTGTTAAACTAACAGTCACGACCATTTAATTTTTTTAAGGGTTGATACATTTGTTGCATTCTTTACTCACGGTCGCAACATCATATTGTTACGGTCGTGACATTTGCTCTAAGGCTAAAAATGTGAAAACAATCTTCAAAACTCTCTGTTATTTGTTTATTTCAAGGTTGTATATCCTTTTATTGTTCTATTTAGCATCTATTTTTTCTGTATCATAGTCCATGTTCTTGCTGGATAATGAATGACAGATCTGGTCTAAACCAAATGGGTCACGATCTCCATTCTGTACACATTTATATTTGTATGTTTTGAAGTTATGAAAACATGACGGCTGCATATTTTTCTTCTTTTTTTTGTTACGGCCACCATATCCTTTTGTTATGGCCGTGAGGTTTAGAGAGACTGGTGACATAAAAATGTGTTTTAAGCATTCTGTTGTTCATTTTTAATATCTTGTATATTTTGTTTAGAGTTCTTGCTTGTATAGTAGATGAAGGATGGTTGATCTAACCTCGAACCAATATGTTATGGTCTTTGTCATGTACATCTTATTCCTTTGAGCGTGTTTTAACCCTTGTGCAATGTATATACCCTTGTTATACTCTTAGAAACCATAGCCGCAACTTTTATTTGTCACGACCGTGAGACTGTTTTATTTTGATTCTCGTGATGACCCTATATTTGTCCCGACCGCATGTTTTATGACTATTTTTTATCAGGGACGCAACATTTATTGCTACGACCGTGAGTTTTCTGCATATCCAGCAGCTTAAATATGATGTTTAAGTCTCTCATCTATATAACATGTTAGGGGTAGAGATATTGTTGCATGACCCTTAAACCTTTATTTGTTCATTTTTATTGCTTATTCGCATGTTTTTCACTTTGCTTTGTTCAAACAATGCGTGTGGCATATCTAAAAATAACAACCAGGCCGCATGACCTCAGGAATCATAATTAAGATTTTGTTTCATTGTTTGCTCTTGTTTGAACTCTTTTTAATCTTTCGTTTTGTATATGTTACCTTTAAAAAGTTTACAACAAAAACCAGTATTGACAAAGTAGAGACCAACTTCACGGTTAAACGAAAAGCATGCCTAACACCTTCTCTTTTCGTACCTTAACCCCTGAACCCTCTTTTTCTCTGATTATATTTTTTTTAAAAGACCCGCTACTTTTTTTTTGTTATACTTGATTTTTCTCAAAAATTAAGTGATGACTCCATTTTTCTAAAAAAGAATGCTCAGATATTTTGAACTTTCTTATTTTAAAAATAAAAGAATATTTTTCAAAAAATAATAGATATCTGGTACATCCACTCTCAAATCAAAAACACCTGCACATGCGTACAACATCCAAGTAAGAAAAAAATACAACGTCTAGCACACTAAAGCCTAGCTAAAACAGATGTGGATAGAAGTAGCGAACAAACACCTCGCTTCCCAGGTTGCTTCGTAGATCCCGTAACAGTGCCACTGCACCTCGACATGCCAAGGGCCATTCGGTCCCATACGCATCTTGTTGGTTACTGCCACTAGAATTTCCTAATACATCTCTGGGTCATCAAAGTTGATGGTTAGTGTTAGATCTAGGCAACCCAAAAGGGGGTTTGAATTGGGTCTTTAAAAAATAAATAGCAATTTAAAAAAAAATTCAAAATTTTTTTAATATTACAATAAAACAAGATATGCAAATATATAAGCAATACAAATATTAAAAGATTAGGGATAGAGAGATAGAACCAGACACCAGGAATTTATAGTAGTTCCGTTTTATCCTAACCTACATCCACTCCTCAAGATCTCCCTTGAGTATTTTCACTATTGAGAATACTTCACGGGCGTATTCCAAGCCTTTACAAGCTTTAAGTCTTCACTTGACCTATATGAATGTTTACGGGCATATTCACAAGCCTATATCAGTTTCAAGAAGATCATATAAAAATAAGTCTCTATTTTATTTTAATCTCTCTTGAACTCTTTTTTGATGAGTTTCGCTCACTCACTCAAAGGCTAAAGGGTAACTCACCATTGATTATAATAAATGAGATGAAATAAATGAAGAACGTCACTCTCTTTATAAGATTAATTTACAATAAATGAAAGAGTAAAGAGAAATGAGGTACAAGAACAGGAGTTGCAGCAATAAATGTGAGCTTGATGATAGCTTTGGTGTCGCCACAGTGTCTAGGGCAGGGTTCTTCAAGTGGTTGGATCGACACAAATATTCTAAGGGGTCGACACAATTTCTGCGCTTTACCTTCTAACGTTCTGGGGTCGATACAAATGAATCTGGTGTCGACTCGTTTGAAACTTCAGCATTCGGAGAAACAACTTTGTGTCGACTCAACTTGTCTCTGGTGTCGACACTAAATCTCAACAGGAAGTTTCGGTACTTTTGTGTCGACACAAATGTGGTTTGGGATCGACACCAAAATTTTGCAGGCATGCTCGGGACTTTTGGGTCGACACGATTTATCTTGGGGTCGATACCAAAAATCTGCAGGTGGTCTCGGTTGTTTTGTGTCGACACAATTTCATTTGTGTCGACCCAAACTTTCGAAAATCAAAAGTGATGATCACTTTTGTGTCGACACAAAATATGTTTATGTCGACTCAAAATGAGACTTGGGCACTTCGGCACTTTTGTATTGACACAAAACTAGTTTGTGTCGACATTAACTTTTTGGTACCAGAATATCAACTTGAAAAACAGCTAGAGTGTCAAACCATTTGATCAATGGGTGTTGGCACACTTGATAAGCTTCAAGTATACTTTGCCTTAAAAGTGTTTGACTTGATTTTTAATTAAGATCAACGCAAAAATATTCTAATTAAAGAATACTTAATTGTTTGAATCTTTTGAGATAAAAGTTATTTCTTTTTATCTAAGGTGTCAACTTTGATTGTTCAAAACGTGTTAACACTTTCATTTTGAAAATATAAAATATTATCCATTTGAAATTATTTATTCTTAGAAAATGAATTATAAAAATTATCAAAATAAAATTAAAAAATTATTAGGCTAACAATCTCCCCTTTTTGATAATTACAACCATATTACTATTTTTTAAAAAATAAATTAAAATATTTTTCAATAAGAGTTCTCCCCTTATCGATATGTCTTAAACAATGACAGCGATTATATCAGCTAGGTATACAGCATAGTGAAAACATGCAATTTTTTACAAAATTTGCACAAGAGATCAAGAAGCATTCATAATTTATTTTAATTTGCGCAAAATAGTAAATGTGTATGGAAAGTGATTTATCCAAGCACATATCAAATTTTATATCCTACACATTTTTAGCTAAAATCATTCAAGGGCATATGATCAAGATATAATGAACATTATATAGGAACAATATTCATACATTCATTCACAAAAAGTATTTTCAACTTCACTTCAACTTTAACTCTCTTCTCTCCCCTTCACTACTGAACTTTCTTTTTCTTCTTTTCTCCCCTTTTGTAATTATCAAAAAAAAAGTTATGGATTGTTCATGAAGTGCTTGAACTCCTTCTTTGCCTTAGCCTTCTCTTTACTAGCAGATGCTCGTTCCTTTGCCGCACGTGCTCGTTCATCTTTTGCTTCATCCATTGCAAGGGCCTCCCATCTTGCTGCCAAAGCCAGGTCAGCTTCCCTTTTAAGGCGTGCAGCCTTTTTTCTTTGGTTTTTTTCGGCTTGAACTTCTTAGCCCAGGCTTCCTTGATCCATTGGAGGTGTTCTTCCACATTCTGAGCATTTGCAACCATGGCGGTGACGATGCCTTGATCGTATTCTTTGCGCACTTTATGTGGAATGGCCTTGTTGCAATTGACAATAGATGAAATATTTTCATCCATGGTTTTGCAAAGATCCCTCCCAGCATCAGTGGAATTTTCAATGTCACGTTTGAGGCTCCGATTGGTTTTGTCCAGATGTTTTACTTTCTCAGAAAGGGAAGAGATGGTATGGTGCAAATCAAAAAAATTTGAATCAACCTTGGCTTGAAAATAGAGTGATTTTTGAAGATAAGGCATTGATTGAAGATTAAACTTTGAAGTTGTCAACTTGAACAGGAATTGATGATGATGAGGATGCAACAGAGGGAACGGGGGTGGATGTGGTGTGAGGAGGAGCAGAGTAGGATGGACCAGGAGTGTCAAAGGGTCCAATGTGATCAGGTCTAGCAGGTGGTGAGTCAAGATCGATGGGGATGGAGGATACATCACGAGGATGAGGAGGAGGATGAGAAGTCTTCACAGATGCGGGGGTACCTTTGCGAATGGTGGTCCAAGTACCATCCACACATGCAATTTGCATATATTTCAGGGAGGACTTCCCATACAAATCATGCTTGAAAAAGGCAATGGCCTTTTCCTCAGAAAGGTTGACCTTAAAATGTCGAAACACTTTGGTCAGGTACATCCCGTGTGGCAGAGATGAGTTTTTCTGCCCATGGAAGTGAAACATATGGGAAATGAAAAGAAAACCTAGATTATGATTTTTCTTCTTCAAAATACACCACATAATAAAAATGTGCTTGTATGAAACGTCACCAAATTTTTTCATCTGGGAAAAAAAAATGTGGTTCACCATATGGTGAATGATCCTCATTTCTGTTTTGAGGGAATTAGCCTTGAGGGGCTTGAAGGGATCAATTTCATCATTTTTTAAAATATTTTTGATAGATTCTTCAAAAGAGAAGCCATCCACCTCACTAGGTTTTTGGTTGTGCCAAACACAGATGTCACAAGGAAAAATGTCCAAGATTTTATTGAGTGAGGAGGGGGTCAAAGTAATTTCTACACCATTTACTCAAGTGGTAATTGTGGTGCTCGGAATGAGAGGAATTTGCATGTGAACATAGAAGGATTTAACTAATGTGGGATAGTGAGATTCTTGGATTTAGAGGAGCCTTTTCCACCCAATGCTAGAGAAAAGGTCCTTAAACCTCATCTCAATCGAATCAAAATAGGCAAAACGAATAGAACACACTAGATAAATTTTTCAATTTTCAAAGGAAGAAAAGTAGAGTTGATGAGATTTAGAGTTTTGAAAAGAAATTACCTCATAGGAGACAACGTTTTGAGGACCAGAGGTTGTTCCAATCGTCGTCGCAGTTGTCGTTGCCTTGATTGTCTTCTTCCTCTTCGAAATCCTAAGGCTTGAAGGTGATCCCTCTTCAGTCCGTTTCGATCATTTACCCATTATTTTTTGTGGCATTTTGATGGATTTGGGTTGGATTTGTGAAGAAAAAGAAGGAGGGTCGACTCATGGTTTGAGGAAGAAGAGGCGGGAGACGAACGGTTTATAAAGGAGAGAGCGGAAAACGAAATGACGTTTCATGGACCAGCGCGTCTTTTATAGACGTAACGATTTGTGGGGACACAAATCTGGTTTGGTGTTGACACATTTCGTGTCAAGTGTGGGTATCGAAAAAGAGCGACGATGTCGACACAATTTCAGTTGGTGTCGACACATTTTGGCCATTTGGGTCGACCCAGTTAACGTTGGTGTCGACATAAATTTACCGAGAGTTAGGAAAAACTACAGTGTCGACACTGAATAGAATGGGGTCGACAGTTTTGTTCCTAGTGCCACTTCTATACAGTTTGTGTCGATACTACACACATTTGTGTCGACACTGATTCACTTTGTGTCGACACAATTTCACATTTGTGTTGACATAAATTCACTTTGTGTTGACACAAATTTTCATCAAAGAAAGAACTATCAATCATTTTGAAATGCAATAAATGACATGATTAGTATGGCATATAAATCATCAATTTGAAGCACATAAAACACCAAGTTCTCTTCTAATAAAGCATATTCTTTCTTCATTTAAAAGTTTTGTGAAAATGTCAGCTAACTGGTAGTCAGTGCCTATAAATTCAAGCTCAATATTTTTTTTTGCACATGATCTCTTATGAAATGATGTCTAATCTATATGTGCTTGGTTCTTGAGTGTTGTATAGGACTCTTTGATATATTGATTGTACTTGTGTTATCACATTTGATAGGGATATGATCTAGGTAAAAACCATAGTCCTCTAATTGTTGTTTCTTTCATAAAACTTGAGCACAACAACTTCCAGCTGCAATATACTTAGCCTCAGCTGTAGACAAGGTTACTGAGTTTTGCTTCTTGCTAAACCAAGAGATTAGTAAGTATCCTAGGAATTGACAAGTACTACTTGTACTTTTCCTATCTACTTTGCATCCGACAAAATCAGCATCCGAATAGCCAAATAACTCAAAGGCAATTTCTCTAGGATAGAATAATCCTAGGCTTTGTGTTCCTAAGAGGTATCTAAAGATGCGCTTAACAGCGGTCACATGTGATTCCTTAGGATTAGATTAAAATCTA
>JAOTRH010194487.1:0-11499 GCA_034768845.1 Heliamphora exappendiculata
TTCATATAGTCAGTATAGAATTGATCATCCCGTTGATCCCGCTCAATACACTCCAAGTGCACTAACACATCGAGCTCAAACATCGAATTCTCAAAACCTGAATTCGACCCGTTCGTCCTACCCAAGACCAGCTACTATAACGATGTGCTATAATCATACCAATGGAATGTCTAGGTCCATTGCAATTGTGAGCCTACCTGTATAATCTGTCAGAACCTATGACCCGATCTTCCGTGTAGCATGCACCGAGTTAAATACTTGACAGAATATACGGACTATGCATTCATTCATCATAAATATAAATATGAAACCACAAATGCAAAAACATCTCAAATGTTTCTCATTAATATGCAAGGGATCAAGAATTAAAAAAAAAACTAAAAAAGTAAGGCTTTTTAGTATACATTCCTAACACCTGTACACGCCCAACACGGCCAACATAGAGCCCTAAGGTCCCAACACGACCAAAAAAACCCCTAAGGCCATAACACGACCAAAAGAAAAGGGGGTCAACACAAACAGCAAAAGTGTCGACACAAACAGAAAAGGTGTCAACACAAACAGCAAAAGCGTCGACACAAATAGCAAAAGTGTCGACAAAAATAGCAAAGGTGTCAACACAAAACAACAGCTGTGTAGTCAACGCAAGCAGAAAGAAAAAGGGTTGACACCAACAGCGAAACTGTGGACACAGAGGTGTCGACACATACAGAAAAGGTGTCGACACAAACAACCGCAGCATAGACAACCTAAATAGAAGGAAAAGGTGTTGACACCAATAGCATAAGTGTCAACACAAACTGAAAATGTGTTGACACAAATAGAAAAAGTGTCAACATAAAAGCAACAAATTCACATTTTCAAACCAGACGGCTGAACGGCGACGGAAAACAAACCCTAGCAACAGAAAAAGCTTTTCGGCCCCAAATTAAACCAGCTAAACACCCTTTCTACAATCCACAGACATACATAAGCCCAAAACTACAACAAAACCTTGAGATAAACACTTGAAACCCGATTTCATCCAACCAAAAACACCTAAAAACGATTTTAAACCAAAGCCCAATTTATAAACAGATTTTTCATGCATTTTTAAACGGTAAAAACACATAATTTCACGTAGCACCCTTATAAGACATAAGAGTCTAGGATCCTACCTCGATGAGTTAAAAAATTAACGTCTCGAACCACGTGTAAAAATAAACATTGTCGAAATAGAATTATGTTGAAATGAATGCGTAGCACACCACGAGGAGACTAAAGATCTACTACTCGATCACCAAAAACAAAGTCTGGGTCCCAAGAAAATCTAGAGAGAAGGTAGAGCTTTTGGTATGAGGAAAAGAAACTTAGCTTCTAAGCTAACGGTTTTTATGAAAATATCTCACAAAATATCTTATTTATAGGCTCCTCCCAAAAATATCTTTGTTTTTTGAAATTCGCACCACAACGCCGAATGGTCCCGGGAACCAACTCCACATGCATATTTAAATCCGAATATGCATAAAAATACATATAAACATGCTATCAAGAAAACGAATAACAACGAATAACAATGCGTCGAGACCTCACAAAAATTAAAACGAGTCAGGGTCTCACAACTCTACCTCCCTTAAAGGAATTTCGTCCCCGAAATTCAGCACAAGGTTAAAAGAAAACAAACAATCGATCACAATCGACACAAGAATAAGAGATGGCCTGCCAAACCTTCCTAGGATATAGTTAAACAAGGTTAGGCATCCTAAACAATGGTTAACTATCTCAAAGACACGAGATTTACAACTCCCCCAACCTCACATCCTCACCAATCGCTATCTCAACACAGCACACCACGGACGGAGTCCACAACCAACTCCACACCCATGGCCATAGCCTCGAACACGACCTTGCCCTCTCTGCGTAGACATTACATCTATATGAAAGAAACACATAACATAAGATGCAACACATCGCATGAACATGAGCACTAACCACATAAGCATGGTAACACGTAGTCACATAGGTTCATGTAAACAAGCTCCACAAACTAAGGAGAACCGATAAGAATGACACGTCAATTTAGATAACCTACTTAGATTTCCTGCTAGAAATCACGTCAGATAAACACGTTTCTAACTTGGCTCCCAAGTTTGTTAATCCAAATGCCCACAGGCAAGACTAATCAATCATAGGTTCAACCCCCATGCTCACATATACACAACATCTACACAATCAACACGCTATCATGCTTGTTCTATCAAAACATCTAAACACATGCAGTCAAGCACATGCAATCAACCTCACACGATGATGCACCCTCTTTCCACAGTTTTTAGGTATTCGAACACAGGGATCTGATACCATTCGATCACGCACCAAACTCTGGGTCACGTGAAACACCATAAACAACCATATAACACCCAACCCGATGTTTACTCACATATTAAAACGTGCATGCATTAAATATAACCGCCAAAAGGATTACAATACACAGTTCCAACACCGATAAAATATGTAACCATACATGGTCCAAAAAGAACAAAATGAAGACTACAGATCTTTTGTCTCCACGGCAACCCCAAATCAACCTGTGTGATCGGTACCTGAAAACTATTTCAAATCCCACACCATAAGCAAAAGCTCAGTAGAAACTAGACAAGCATGATATGTAAGCTAAACATGCTAGGAAAATGATGTTCGGATTTTGACTCACACAAGCCATAAAAATGGTTTTATATCTGAACTCATACGAGTCTTAATGGAAACAATATTTCAAAAATTGTTTTATACGAAGACTCCCAAGTGCCTCAAGAAAAACCGTTTTGTAAATGGTTTTGTATCACAACTCATTAGAGCCTAGAAAATAAGTTGATATATAGATATTGTACAGTACTTCACCAGCGAAGATAGACTCCTACGAGCCAAGATTCCCATGAGCCCCACATGCAACACAGCTACATATACACCGACTCTCTCTCGAGCCCCAACAGCAGTTCTATAACATTCACTGAGATGCAAGGATAAGAACCCTTTTTTAGTCACATAAGCCACGAAAACAGTTTGAAATCAGTTTTATACCACTACTCACACGAGTCTTAAAAATAATTTGCAAATGGTTCTATCTACGCCATAATGCATCACATGCACTACATATACCTTCTCGGGCTTTCACCAAGGGATCGCAACCCCAACTAATACACCTTCTCAGACTTTCACAGAGGATCCGCAGCCCCAACTAATGCACCGTTAACCAGAGTTCACGTATATCATCACGGGGTAAAATCGTAGGACCAATATACGCCCTCAACACATATCTTCACGGACTTTTACCGTATGACCAATATACGCCTTCAATACATATGCATCTTTAAGGACTTTTACCGAGGGACCAATAAACGCCCCAACATATGCATCTTTATAATCAGAGTTTCAACCAATGTAACACATGCATATATAAAACTAGAGTTTTAAGTGCATCTAAACCACATAAGGCCACATATACGTCCACATTATGTAAGAATAAACTAGAGTTTATCAGCATTAAAGTATGTATAACCACCATGTTCCACATAACGACACCACATAACCCGTCGCGACATCACATTCCACACACCCGACACAACCAACAACTTACCGAACACGACCTAACCAAAGGCCAACACCAAACCTCCCATAAAATGGTTCTCGCCAATCCCCATCTCTAAAAAGGACAATGGACCCACACATCCCGCACCCATCAGAAAATGAACCCTCGCGCACACAGCCGTGCACCAACACCCCGCATGAAATGACCAACACCTCTCTCTGTGACTTCAATCAACAGGACCCCATAATCTAATCAACTGAAGAACCACTAGAGGAGAGCATTCGATTGGGCCCCATAACCCGATCGACTGAAAGGCCACCACACAACCCAAAGAAACCCCCACACGCCCAACACGGAAAACACGAACCCACACACACCCAACACGGCCAACACAGACCCCTAAGGCCCCAACACGACCAAAAGAAGCCCCTAAGGCCACAACACGACCAAAAGAAAAGCAGTCAACACAAACAGCGAAAGTGTCTACACAAACAGAAAAGGTGTCGACACAAACAACAAAGTGTCGACACAAAACAACAGCAGTGTAGTCAACACAAGTAGAAAGAAAAAGGGTCAACACTAACAGTGTAAGTGTCGACACGAACAACCGTAGCATAGACAACCCAAACAGAAGGAAAAGGTGTCGACACAAATAGAAAAAGTATTGACACAAAAGCAACAAATTCACATTTTCAAACCAGATGGTTGAACGGCGACGAAAAACAAACCCTAGCAACGGAAAAAGCTTCTCAACCCCAAATTAAACCAGCTAAACACCCCTTTTACAACCCACTGACATACATAAGCCAAAAACTACGACAAAACCTTGAGAGAAACACTCGAAACTCGATTCCAACCAACTTAAAACACCCAAAAACAATTTTAAACAAAACCCAATTTATAAACCAATTTTTATGCATTTTTAAATGGTAAAAACACATATAATTTCATGTAGCACCCTTATAAGGCATGAGAATCTAGGATCCTACCTCGATGAGTCAAAAACTCGACGCCTCGAATCACGTGTAAAAATGAACTTCGCTAGAATGGAATTCCGTTCAGATAAATGCGTAGCCCACCACGAGGAGACTAAGGATATGCTACTCGATTGTCAAAAACAAATCTCGGGCCCCCAAGAAAATCTAGAGAGAAGGTATAACTTTTGGTGTGAGGAAAAAAAACTTAGCTTCTAAGCTAAGGGTTTTTATGAAAATATCTCACAAAATTTCGTATTTCTAGGCTCCACCCAAAAATATCTTTTTTACTTAAAATTCTCACCACAACGCCGAACAGCCCTGGGAACCAACCTCACATGCGTATATAAACCTGAACATGCATAAAAGCACATATAAACATGCTATCACGAAAACGAATAACAACAAATAACAACGTGTCGAAACCTCGCAAAAATTAAAACGGGTTAGGGTCTCACATTAAAGCTTTACCTTACCTATCATTACCTAACCCTACTTGATTCAAAATTGTTAAAACCGTACTTCTAACATTATTTATGGTGGTATTCTTAAACAAAAGAACCCCACAACTACCATAGAAGAGTTAGTTCATTTTGTATCTGGAATGTGAAAAACCGTCAAAAGAACTATTTTACAATCAAAAAAGAAAAATGCTTTTTATTGTGAAATGTATTTCTAAGTTTCAAGATGATTTATTAAATCAATCTTTTTTTCTTCGTATTAACTACAGTGCAGCCAAAATCATTTTATAAAAAGATGTTAAAAACATTGTTTCTAAACAAATATTTGAAAAATGGCAATCGGAACTTAGTTCTTTGATTTTCAAATTGAGTACATAAAAGGTTCTCATAATTCTCTTCCTGATTTTCTAACAAGAGAATTCTTGTAAGACTCATCCGAAGATGTCACCTAAAGGTGGTTGGGGTGGTGGCCCCAAATTGAAGATGAAATCCGTAGCTTTATCTAAATTTTCCATTTTAGGAACCGGGTCGTCTTCAACATCCCATAATCCGAAGTTTAGTATACCCAAGGCTAAGAACCTTAAACAAGTTCTTGCTTCTGAAGCGTAGTATTTTCAAAATACAATTACAGAACATATCCTCTCTCTTTCAATTGAGGATTTACAATGGTACAAAGATCCTTAGTTTCTTAAGGAAAGATATCTTGGTAATCATAATTATACCATTTCTGAAGGTTGACATCGCTTTGTTTATGAAGCCATGTTAACTGAAACGGGATCTGTACGGATCGTTCAAAATCATGTGAACACTTCTAATCCAAAATCTACTATAACACACTCTAAGTGTTATATTATTCGTGTACTTGATCCATGCGTTTGGGGTCTTGATACCTTCCGAGCTCGAACACTAAAAGAGAATGGTCAAACCTACAACTATTGGGATTATGTAAATGCATGGCATTTGTTTTTTTACTATCAAAATCCCATCCGCAAACACACTTGGTTTTTTTACCATTAATCCCAAGATTCTTTATTCTCTTTCTAGGTTTCCTCCATAGTTTTTTTCCTTGTGGTAAAAAATGGGGTTGACCATCAAGGTCTTAACTCAATCTGTACAAGAGTCGTATCCTTTATGGCTCAAAAATCATCCACATCTTTCACTTACCAAAGCTGCTACTGTTTTTGGTAAGCCCAATTGTAAATGGGATCCCATTAGGAAACATTTGTCACTAAATTCCAACTTGCTTAGATTTGGCGATGGAGTGTAAAATGTGATCTGGATGAATTTGAACGTCCTACTCTCTTCTTCATATGATGGGTTAACTTTGACACAGTTAAAGCCCTCACCAAAATAACTAAAACTATTGCAGCTCAAGATGCTATCTAAGCCAAGGCCTACCAAGCATCTCTGGCCCCAACTGTAAACATGGATAATTTAGGCATTCTTATTATGCAAACTTTAAAAGCTCAACATCCAACCTTAATCGAAGCCCAGTTATCTGTAAAAATGTTGAAAATTATGAAATCAAACTTCATATCTGCAACTACTAATGTGGACATCAAGAGTGATCAATCCATGACCTTGCCTACGCCATCCAAACTAGAAGACGCCAACCAATTTACATGTTTAGTTGGTGAATCACAGGAGCCGAATGAAGAATTCATTCCGTTAGAAGATTACTGTGATTCTCTTACAAAATTATTCAGGAGAAGGCTATCAGTTCAAGTAGTAAAGATAAGAAGACTGTCCAAAGAAAATAATCTATCAAGATCCACGTGATCTAGCTTGTTTAGCAAAATAGAAGTTCACTCCGTGAAATGGCTAACAGCTAATCATTTGGCATCTTCCAAACCGAATAACCTTGGTGGAACCTACTTGCTACTAAAGTCCGCATACGACAAAGGTGGCTCAGTGCCTGCCTTAGTGCATCTCAAACTCCGAATGAAGACAATGGTGGCTCAAAGCCTTGTCTGCCATTCTGCTCATGCCAATGCATAAAGCAACCACACCCATGTGCAGCCCTATACGACTCCACTACACTTGGCGTCACACACTAAACTTGTAAAAAAAAAACCCCACGACATAAAAAGTAAAGAAGCCCGAGTTTAAGGTTCTATTACAAAATCCAATCAAAGATTAACCAAAAACTAAACCAAAAAAATTTATTTTTTCCATAGAAATTGAAGTAAAAGAGAGCCTTTTATTTGTAAAACAAGCTCCCAAAATACACCCATTTGTGCCCTACAAGATGCCCAAAAGATACCCAGTGAACCTCCTTTTTAAAACCAATTTTCAAAATGTGTCACCCAGCGGAGTCTGCTCGAGCGGACGCCCCACCGCTTAAGCAGTGAGCTACTAGGGAGCAAACTGCCCAAAATCCTGAAAACTTGTCCAAAGTGTTGGAAAAATGCCCATTTTTCTCATCCTTTGAACATAGTTTTCAAAAATCAAAACTTGAAGTTAAAATGTACATTTGACATCGAACTAAACCCATATAACTCAAAAATTTAAAACCCAACAATTTAAACCAAAGAGTTTGAAACCAAACTAAAGAAGTAAATCTGGTATACATACCCAACATCCTCTCATGCATACGATTCATGGATAAATGGCCTTAGAGCCTTACAAAAACGGGTTCCACAAGCCCAACTACAACCCTAACGTATAGCGAAAAAATTACCATAATATTGTACAATTCAAATCAAAATAACCCAAAAGGTCACAACGACCGTGCTTCTCATTTGATTATAAGCTTCCCGTTATTACCTGAAATGTGTTTTAAAAAATATGAGCCGAGACTTGTAGGAAATAAATTAAAGATGAACAATCCATGACATGCGATGATAGTTATGTGAAATGTACCATGTAATTTTATTTGACAACTAAGCCTATTTTTCAAACAAGTTTCTATTCACATAACTGGGTTTTCATACGCAAACCAACCTCATTTTCAAGCACAACACTATGGTTTTACCCACTCATTTAATTATTATTTTCACCGTTTCAATGTTTTTCGCATTCCCAGTCACCTTCCACATATACCACAATTTTCCAACCGTTCAATTAAGGTTTTGCAAACCTAATTCTATTCACAATTTTCATACTTTCCATTACTCTCAATTATTAATCAAGGTTTTTCAAACCCAAATCAATTATTAATTTAATTAAGTACCAAAACCTGGATGACGCCTATAGTCCCCAGCGTAGTTATTACAACCGATCCATGCGAGGCCCAATAGATAAATACCCATTCTATAATCCGACACGAATAGCACACGTTTTTTATTTTTATCAAAAACATCGATGGGTGGGCTGCCCAGAGCACGCTTTTTCACAGATTAACCTGATGGAAGGCTCTACCATACATTACGCAAGTTTTTAGTCTTTCACCGAGATGCTACTCGAGCCTAACTTAAGTATCTAATCAAATCATACGGTATCCTAGTTTGATCATTTACACTAAAACCAATGCGAGTTCAACCCAAACATGGTTCTTCTCGTCAACATCCAACACACTTAGGATTAAGCCATTTAAACACACACTTTGTTCTCATTCACTTTACATTTGAGTTTAATTAATCCAAAATTTCCAATCAATCATTACGTGATTTTCATATTTCATCAAAATTCATAAAATTTATACACAAATAGATTAACACAATCTCTAATTTATCAAAAATCAAGTCAATTTAACCATTTGAGTTTACCAACCTAAAAAGCCTCAATTTGTTCAAGGTTCAATTCATCTAAAACCCTAACTCCTCATTTTCCAAATAAATGCCTCTCTAACAACAACAACGAGATAGATTTAATATAAATCATGCTTAAACCTATTAATATCTTGCTTTAACACTAAACCTCCAACCTAGAGTTCAAAAAATATACATCTATCTTGCTTTTATGTAATTCTAACAAATATACAACTCATATACATACAAAAATCAAGATTAGTCTTAGATTCTACCTTTTAGACGATAAATCCATAAAAAACTAAGCTCTAACAAGCTCCCACGAAGCAAATCACCAACCGTTCAGTGAGGAGGGAGCTTCCAGCACGTAGATTAATCCTCTAATGACCTATAATTGAGAGGAGAGCAAGAGGAATCCATCAATAAAGGGTAAGAGGAGCTTAAGGGAGCTCCAAATCTGATTATAGGGCCTAGGGTTTGAGTTTTAGAAAGAGAGAGAGGATAATAGAGAATGAGAAAAGAAGCTCAACTCGCGCTTTTAAAAAGCTATTTGCCTATCGTCTACTCGAGCGGACGCATGGCCGCTCGAGTGGTCACCTACTATAGGCACTCCGAACAAATAAATATATATATATAGCCTGAATTTTAATCCGAACATCTCAAAACTCATCCCAATAACTTACCATAATTGTTCTTAAGCATTATCAAGTAAACAATTATCATCACCAATCATCAGCATGATTAAATTTTTAATTCTCTCTCATAATTAACACTTTTTCCAATTCCACCGAAGGTCTCAAAACAAGTTTTAATTAAATCCTCAAAAATAAAAGGGCCTGATTCCCTACAACCTCCCCCTCTTAAAAAATTTCATCTTCAAAATTCAACACTAGATCTCGATTAGGTTACCTTCCCATCAATCATCAACAATCTCCCAAAATAAGACTCTACAAAGTTGTCCAGCGATAGAAATGCTGACGCATCTTACACCCAAGAATGATGCATCACAACATACCCATGAGTTTTAGGAACACACATTCATACCGACTACCTCCGCACAAGGGGACTCAGTAAAACTGAGGTTATCAAAATGTCATCGGATCGAGATCTAACTGACACCATCGAGGCACCAAAACACATGTCACACCGGACGTGACCAACACACGCAATCAAACGTATAACACAAGACTAATCTACAACCGGAGCTTGCTTTAAATACTTTCCACTTCTATTTGTAAGGACTGTGATCTTTGTTTGAACTGTCACAAACTAGTTCGTCCCCATATCAAAACGCACACCAAGGACTACTCCCATAAGCCCAAACTCATGTTATTAAACTTTGACAATGCTCACAGGGATTCACATGCATCATACCCAAGATCTTGTTCAAGCCTTCATGATCAATTGATGACTACAAAAATCGAAACCACATCATCGTTCCACGTATGTCAAAAATGCTATCACAAAAGCTAAAGAGATGCTCATTCCTGAGCTGAGACAATAAATATTTGGTTCCAGCGAAAGGAACCCACTCAACTCATCAAAAACTCAAAAGAACACATTTTCTTCTTATGATTTGCCAACATTCCATCTAAACCTTCACCATCTACCAATCCTCAACCAGTTCCTTATTCATAAACCAAAGCTCTCATCTCACAGAAACACTAGGTTCATATCATCGTTAAGACCAAGATTTCACACAATCGAGATTATCACCTCGGCATCATAACCATTAAGATCAATACGGTCACATGAACTCAATGAGTCACTTAAGCTAGATGCGCTACATAGACGAAACATTCTACAAGTATATGCTTATCTACACAAACTCAATCACATCACCCATTATAGCATAACACACATACGTAACCCCATGTTTCACCATCAAACTTCTGACTCTTAGTTAACTGTTCAACCTCTACTTGGTTACAATGAATCCCATCCGACATTAACCCACACTTATAACACATACATTCGTCCCTCGATTTCACAACACTTCACAATTGGTCGGTCATTGAATTCTAGACATTCATCAACCATACCTTTCATTAATACTTGCATATACACTTGCATCTTTCCTTCGTATTCGAACCACACGTATAACAGTTCTCCATTAGGTAGTAACAACATATGATTTCTTGATCCCTCACCAACGCCACTCAACTCCTTTATACTTTTTCCACCAAGTAACGAACCAAGACCTACCCCTTGTACTTAACAGCTCTATCTTATACACAACTCATCAAGGCACTCTGCTTACCTAAAATTGACCACAAAGAACTACACTACTCGATTCGTATACCTGTATCTTGCTCTTTCACTATTCGTACTCACACATTTACTCTTTCAACATACTGATACCAAGCTGTCATGCGACATCACCGAAACTAACGGGATTACTACCTCTCTTAACTTCTTATCCATCGAACCTAAGCATCCTTATGAGAGAATTCTGTCTCTATACGGGCACGAGCTTTTCGTTCCAAACTAGACAAACATGTTAGCCCAAAAAGGCCACACCAATGAAGGCTTTTCAAGATCAGATTCCTTGTGACTCACCTCTAAATCACATTCTCCTAATAATTTCAAACTTGACTGCACATAACTTATATTTTCACCACGAATGACAACCGATCACCAACTCTAAGAAAATTGGGCAGCTCCAAACACCAACATAATGCAACTAAAATTGATGACGGGCTACGAAGGCCACACAAGGTGAGCAACACGATCACCGAAACTTTAGCAAGAATCTTATTTTGACAAGAGCTAAGGATGTCAACATTCCAGTACAAACCAAAACATACATT
>JAOTRH010194498.1:0-10000 GCA_034768845.1 Heliamphora exappendiculata
ATACTGCTTATACTAGCTTTCATACCAAATATAGTGCAACACCAAGCATTGCGAATCTTTACAAATCTACTTCGATAGAACTTTTATTATAAAATGAGAATTACAAGAGAAAATAGAGAAGGGGGTTTACAAGAGAGAAGTCAGAGAAGAGTGAAGAGAAAAACTTGATGCTTCAACAAGAGTAAAGCGCCATTATATAAAAGGAGTGAATCCCTATGCGGACTTCAAATCCTTATTACAGATTCGTGAGTGTGATCTAGCTGTCTGAGAGAATCATTCACAAGTGTTGATGGTTGGCGAGTGGAAGTCAGGTGTTCGTCGTTTGCGATTAGTGGGTTGAAAAGTAGATTCCAGTTGGTTTGTCCTTAGCGTCGGCGGGGGACAAGGAGCTGTGCAACTTTTGAAAAAGGGATGCACTCAGAGCATTGAGAAGATGCTCTTTTGTCGTAGTTTGAGCACTCAGAAGACGCTTTTGTCGTGGTCTGAGTAAGTGGAGTACTCAGGTGCTGGTGGTGGGGTCATGCAAATATCGGTAAAGAACAATTGGTAGAAGACAGCTGTTTACTGATAATTTAATTAATGATTAATTAATCTGGTCATTCCACATAGTATGAAACTCCTGTTTTGCCACGATTAAAATAATCAAAGTGATTTTGGTTTGGTTGCTGATGCTTTTTCTTCAGCAATTCCAATGAAAGAATATCAATAATCAGTCATGGGAATATGATCATTATTTTCATTGGGATCTTGGGTTTCACCGGCTAAGCAAAAAAATTAATTAGTATCCAGTTCAGATGGGGTAGGAGATTTCATAGATTTGTCACTTTGAGTCTCCATACTAGACGTAGCTGATAGGAAGTTGAATTTCGTAATTTTTAACATGTTTACAGTTAACTGGGCTTCTGATAAATCAGGGTATTGGGCTTTAAGGGTATGAAGAATTAAAAGACCCAATAAGTCTATGTTAACAACAGGGGTAGAGGATGATGCTTGCTGGGCTTGGGCCTGTGCATAACATTTACGGATATGGTGGTTTGGATTTTACTTAGGGCTTTAGCTATGTCAAAGCCATTCTACCATTTGAAGAAGAAAGTCATTCGAAGAGCGGGACAATTTAAATGATCTAAGTCACATTTAAGACTCTATCTCCATATCCAAGCAAGTTCAAATTCAGAAAAGTGTGACAAATGTTTACCACTGGGATCCCATTTACAATTGAGTTTTCCAAAGACAGTGACTGCTTTGGTTAAGGAAATATGAGGGTGATGTTTTATCCATAGAGAATAAACATCTTGTACAAATTAAGGGAGGACCTTGATGGTCTCCCCCATTGTTTTTCATCAGGAAAAAAAATCAACAGAAAAATTCAGAAGTAGAAATAATTTCTGGATTCATGGTAAAGAACCATGTATGTTTACGAATGAAATTTTGGTAATAAAATGCCAAATGCCATCCTTGTACGTAATCCCAATAATTGTATTGAGTTTCATTAAATTTTAGGGTACGAGCCCTAAAAAGGATCGAGACCCAAAACACGAGGATCGAGTACTCAAATCACATAACACTTGGAGTGGGTAATGACTGATTTTTTATCAGAAGGGTTCACATTGTTGTGAACAATCTGAACTGAATCAGTTTTAGTTAACATAGCCTCATAGACGAAACGATGTCGTCCTTCAGAGACTAGGTAATTCTGATTGCCCAGAAAATGTTCCTTAAAGAACCATGGGTCTTGGTACCATTGGAGATCATCCATGGTAAGAGTTAAGACAAGTTATGTCATAGTATTTTGGAAATACTGTGGTACAGATTCCAGAACCTGCTTAAGGTTCTTGGACTACGGATGGTTAGGTGTTTAAGACGACCCAATTTGCTTCGGATGGTTGGGCGTCTAAGACAACCTAGTTCTCAAAAAAAAAAATTCAGATAATGGAACCTTTTTGTTCAACTGCTTTGCCTTAAGAGGCATCTCCGGATGAAGCTACAGGTTGGTCCTACAAGAATTCTCGTGTTAAAAAATTAGGTAGAGAATTTGAAGAACCTTTTATGTATTCAATTTGAAAATCAAATGAACTTAATTCAGATTGCCATCTAGCAAAAATCTGTTTTGAAGCAATATTCTTAACATTTTTTTGTAAAATAATTTTGACTGCACTGCAATTAATACGAAGCAAAAAAGATTGATTTAATAAATCATCTTAAAATTTAGAAATACATTTGACAATTGAAAGTATTTCTTTTTTGATAATAGAATAATGCCTTAGAGCATTTTTCCACATTGCAGATGTGAAACGTACTAATTCTTTTTTATTAAAATTGGGGTTTCTTTGTTTAAGAATACCACCATAACCAATATCAGAAGCATCAGTTTCAATAATTTTAAACCAACTAGGGTTAGGTAAAATTAAATAAAGTAAAACTTTAACCCCAAGTTTGATTTTTCTTACAGTTGTGGTATGATCATCACTCCAAGGTGGAGGATTTTTAGTTAACCTAATATGCAGTATAGCTGCATCCTGGGTTAAGTACTGATAGAAGTCTAAAATGTAATTTACACTTTTTCAAAAACGTTGTAATTGAGTTTTATCTTTTAATTCATCTGGAAATTAAGAGGCAAATTCAATACTACGGTCAATGAGTATTATAGTACCATGGTTTATGTTATGACTTAAAAATTTCACTGTTGTAAGAAACAATTTCATTTTAGGTACGGATACGACTAAATCATTTTTATGAATAGCATCTTTAAATATTTTAAGATGTTTAACGTGTTGATCTATGGATGATGAATATACGATAACATCATCAATATAGATAATACAGAATTTAAAATAAGGAGTGAATATATCATTCATAATATTCTAAAATTTTGATTGTGTATTTTTTAATCCAAATGGCATTACATTCCATTCGTAATGACCAAAATGTACAACAAATGCAGTTTTATATCTTTCTTCTTCTTTGATCTGTATTTGCCAGAAATTTGACTTTAAATCAAATTTAGAAAAGATATATGCTGATTGAAGGCGATCTAAAAAATTCTTATTATTAGGTATTGGATATCTTATCCATTGTAGTTTGTCATTCAAGGGTTTATAATTGATTACAAGTTTTGGAGTTTCACGTTCAATCTCAGTATTTTTATTGACATAAAAAGCTGTGCAACTCTATGGAGAATAACTCTTTCGGATTAATTTTTTGTCAAGAAGGTCTTGAATTTCCTTCTTGCACATTTTCAGATAGTCAAATTTCATCTGACTAGGTCATGCTTTTGTAGGGATTTGAGTTTCATCAAATCTTGGTTCATAAGTAAGAGCCACTATGTGCTTCTTTCTATTCCAAAAAACATGTGGTAATTACTACATATCTTAATAGTAAATTGCAGAATTATATTCTTAATATTTTGTTGAAGAATTTAAATGAATTTAAATGATTTTTCTTAAGTAAAATTAAGTTTTTAATTTCATTAAGAGTTTTAGTTTCAGGATTAGTAATAAATGGGAAGTAAACTTCACTACCTTTATAATTACTAAAGATTTTTTTTGAATCAATTTTTCTGATTGGCATTAACAAGTTAAGAAATAGAGTACCTAAAATAACTTGTTGTTGCAGATTTTGTACTAAGAGAAAGACTGCTGGTAGACAGATACCTTGGTTACAAATAGAAACTGTAGGGAGTTTATACTGTATTTTTGTACGAGTACCACTAGTTGCAGTTAAGAATTGTATAATTTTTTCAAAGTATTGTATATAAACAATACCTTATTATACACAATTTATATCAGCACCACTATCGACTAAGGCGATAACATTCTTAATAGTATATTCTTTATTTATTACTAAATTAATTTGAATATACCATTTTTTATGAGTAACCTTCTGGAGAAGGTTAAGGAATGGAGATAATTCTCCAAAATGAATAAGGGGTCAATTTTCTTTTCATTATTCTGCTTATCTTCCTGGTTAATTGATTTATTACTTTCAAGATCAAAAAGTCTTGATCTAATAGTAAGAAGATCCATTTCATACAGTATATTAAACACTTTTAATTGTTTAATTTTAGTTTTAAGAAATTTTATTTCTTTATTTAAATCATGAATAATTATGGGTTTAACATAACTATCATCTATACGATTTAATACAGTTTGTAGACTATAACTCCGATTTAGGGGAGTTATTACAACATTCTCATTTTTAATTGAAGATATTGGATTTTTACTGTAGGATCTTGAATGTGTTTTAACACATCAATCATATCTTATTGATTACTAGTAAGTACATTTAAACCATTTAATTCACAAATGGATTTTCAGTAATCACTAGAATTCTGTTTTGTGATAAGTTCATTCATGGAACATTTACCATTACAGTTAGATTGTTTTTTAACAGATCTTGTATCAGATGAAGAAGATGAAATGATATCTTCATGAGAAGATTTAGATTTAGACTCAGATGTACTATTAAGTAATAATTTACTTAATTGCAGTATTAAGCTTTCATCTTGAAGTTCATTCAACTTCTGTTTTGTTGAACATTTGTTAGCATAGTGGCCAATTTTGCCACATTTGTAACAGCGAGAATCAGATTTAGATTTTCTCTTTTCTGATGATTGTTTCGAATATTTTATTCTAGAAGAAAATTTTGGTTTAGATTTAGATTTAGTATAATGTTTTTAATATTTATACTTTCTAGATCTATCTTTATGATGAGAAAAAAGAATGTTTATGCTTACTTCTATTTGAAAAGTTAACAGAAACATCATAAGTAAATTGTTGACAAAATGCTCTGATTTCATGTTTACTGGTTAAATTTTGCTTTTTAAGAAAGTATTGTAATTTTATATCATTACAAATACCTAAGCCAACTTGTATAGAGACAGATATGATGTGTCCATACGTATATTGGTGATACGGTATAGAATGGCCATCATATTGGTTTTTAAGTTTTTGTCAAATCTTTTCGGCAAAAAGAGTTAGTAAGCCATCAATGAATTTGGTTTTCCAATGTTCAGTATTAGCATCATTACTTTGCATAATGCGTGTTAAGAAAACATTCTTATACCATCTAAAATGGGTTAAGGAAGGATATCGAAGATTCTGGAGAAGTTCTCTAGATCGTTCATGTCTTTGGGGATGAGTGGCTACAAAATGGACAATGATGGTTTGTACTAAAGTAAGAGCAGCATCTTGCACCATTTGGCTAGCTTGACTAGCCTGATCTATAGTAGGCTCAGTAGTTATTCCATATTCAGTTTTGACAGCATAAAAAATTTCATACTTCTGTCCTTAATAAGACAGTTGTCAAACCAACCTTTTAAAGAACCTGTGAATCTATTGGATATGTGTTCTACTGATTGTTGGTCAGTATTACCAACAGTTCGACACAAACAGTCATACATCATCATCTTTTGAATAATTTTAAAGATTTGATATTCAGATAAACCATCTATGTTCCATTCATAAATGGTTTTTTCATTGTACGAATTTTGTGTTTGGAAGAAATTTTCTTCCCATAACAAATTCGTAGGTGTTGGACGCTGGTAATAAGTTTTATCAGGAGATTTATACTCAATCTTATTTACCTGGGGCGTAAACATAGATTGAAAATCCTAGATCTGAGTTAGAGTTTGATCTAGCTCAGATTCAGTATCAAATGAAGAATCATCTAAACATGATGATTGATCTAAAGTATTAATCTTTTTTTCAGGATCTTTTATTTTCAAAGATCATAATTTTGAGATTAATATTTCAGCGAACTCATAGTCCTTTTTCTGGCTGGATAATTTAAATCCAAGAACATGACAAGTTGGTTGTAAAGAAGTTTCTTCTTTTTCTAAGGTTTTAGGAGTTTTGATAGGATAACGTGAATGAATTAAAATTTCATCTACGTTTTCTTCTATACGATTAAGTTGATTACTAATTGTTTACAAATTTAAACTAGTAAAATTGAGTTGTTTCATTTGCAATTTAGTAATAGTAGACATATTACGATCATCTAATGAAACATAACGACCAGTTTCTAATGGTTTAGGGCTGGTAGGTAAACTGATAGATTTATGAGGAGGATGAACTGAAGTCACAGAGGTGCCATCGGTCTTAGTCTAAACCTTCTTAAAGTAAGATATTACAGCAAGATGATTTTCATTAAAAGACCATACATCAAACCATTCTTTGAAGAAAATAGCTTTTTGTTGTCTTTCAAAATCTTGATAAAAAATTGTTTGAATAATTTTTTGTTGACTTCGAGTATAAGTAGAAAAGAAATTTTGCCAAAATTCGGTGTGAGTTGAGGGATGAAGTTCTTTACTAATAAATTGTCTAAGAAAAGAGTTTGGTGTAAAATTCATAGAAATTACATATGAAAACTCATTTATGAGACAGTAGGTGATACTCTTTGAGGAACATCTTCTGATGGTGAGGAATAAATTCCATGAGAAATTTGTTGCGCAAAAACTTTTAAGACTTGTTAAAACAGATCCAGAAGTGGATTCAGACTTTTGATTTAGGGATTCAGTTCTTTGTCCTAAATCAGCTATGGTTGTTGTTTCATCAGGTAATTCTGATGTAGCAGACTCAAAATTAGAAATTCTACTAAATGATGGATATGAAATTCTGTAACTAGGTGGTCTTCTTGAGAAAACACTTCTAGTTAAAGGATGATTCAGATTTAGACCAGCAAAAGAGATTTCAATATCTCCTGATGCATTCTGGACAATTTGATCTACATTCCTGTCCAAGATTGGTATAGGCATAACAGCCCTTGGGATAGTCCATTTGGTGAAAAATTAGATTTCATCCCACTAGATTAATCTAGGTCTGGCAATTTGTGTGATTAAAAGATTACTTTCAATCATGGTAGTTTTGCCAGGGTCACTGTGTAAAATAGCATTAGGACATAAAGTATTCATTACTTTATAATGTATTATGTAAATAACAGCAATGGTTTCTGATCCGAGATTAAAATATCAATTGTAAATATTATTAAACTAAGCTACATACTAACAAAAAAATATTTATACATACGAATGCTTATACATATAAGTATACAGATAAATTAGCAGGACATATAGTGCAACACCAAGCACTGCGGATCTTTATAAATCTACTTCGATAGAACTTTTATTATAAACTGAGAATTACAAGAGAAAAGAGAGAAGGGAGTTTACAAGAGAGAAGTCAAAGAAGAGTGGAGAGAAAGACTTGATGCTTCAACAAGAGTGAAGCGCCCTTATATAAAAGAAGTGAAACCCTATGCGGACTTTAAATCCTTATTACAGATCCATGAGTGTGATCCAGCTGTCTGAGAGAATTATTCACAAGTGCTGATGGCTGGCGAGTGGAAGCCAGGTGTTCGTCGTTTGCGGTTAGTGGGTTGGAAAGTAGATTCCAGCTGGTTTGTCCTTAGCGTCGGCGGGGGACAAGGGACTGTGCAATTTTTGAAAAAGGGATGCACTCAGAGCACTGAGAAGATGCTCTTTTGTCGTAGTCTGAGCACTCAGAAGACGCCTTTGTCGTGGTCAGAGTAAGTGGAGCACTCAGGTGCTGGTGGTGGGGTCATGCAAATGTCGATAAAGGACAGCTGGTAGAAGACAGTTTACTGATAATTTAATTAATGATTAATTAATCTGGCCATTCCATGGAGTATGAAACTCTTGTTTTGCCATGATTAAAATAATCAAAGTGATTTTGATTTGGTTGCTGATACTTTTTCTTCAGCAATTTCAATTAAAGAATCTCAATAATCAATCATGAGAATATGATCATTATTTTCATTAGAATCTTGGGTTTCACCGGCTAAGCAAAGAAATTGATTAGTATCCGGTTCAGATATGGTAGAAGATTTCATAGATTTGTCACTTTGAGTCTCCATACTGGACGTAGCTGATAGGAAGTTAGATTTTATAATTTTCAATATTTTTACAGTTAACTAGGCTTCTGATAAATCAAGGTATTGGGCTTTAAGGGTATGAAGAATTCAAAGGCCTAATAAGTCCATGTTAACAGCAGGGGTAGAGGATGATGCTTGCTGGGCTTGGGCCTGTGCAGCATCATTTACGGATATGGTGGTTTGGATTTTGGTTAGGGCTTTACCTGTGTCAAAGCCATTCTACCATTTGAATAAGAAAGTCCTTTGAAGAGTAGAACAATCTAAATGATCTAAGTCACATTTAAGACTCCATCTCTAAATCCAAGCAAGTTCAAATTCAGAAAAGAAGTGTGACATATATTTGCCAATGGGATCTCATTTGCAATTGAGTTTTCCAAATACAGTGGCTACTTTGGTTAAGGAAAGATGAGGGTGATGTTTTATCCATAGAGGATAAACATCTTGTACAGATTGAGGGAGGACCTTGATGGTCTCCCCTATTTTTTTCCACCAGGAAATAAACCAAGAAGGAAATCCAGAAGTAGAAACAATTTCTGAATTCATGGTAAAGAACCATGCATGTTTACGAATGAAATTTTGGTAATAAAATGCCAAATGCAATGTTTGTACGTAATCCTAATAATTGTATTGAGTTCAATTAAGTTTTAGGGTACGAGTACTAAAATAATCAAGACCCCAAGCACGAGGATCGAGTACTCGAACCACATAACACTGGGAGTGGGTATATATATATATATGTCCCTGTATCAGTTCTATGAGGGGACTCAGTTTTAGTTCATTTCTTCCACATCTTCTATTTATTGACGATTACATCGATACTGATTATTTTTAAGGTATTTTGCAGAATTCAAGCCAAGTTAAAAATTATTAGACTTGTGTCTTGAATTTTATGGACCTATATAATTAAAATTTTATTTACATGTATTTAGGTTAGGTTATAGTCATGAATCTATAAAAAATTTAATATGTATAAGATTTTATAATTATATAGGAGCTAAAGTTTTAAGCTTTGCCTATAAATAAGAATCTTATAATTTTAGTAATTAGAATTGAATCAAAATGATAGAAATGTATGAAAAAAACGATAAAATACCGGTAGCACAGGAGTAACCATTGAGCAGGAAAACAGAATTTGTTTTAAGGCTCAACTTGTGAGTGTCGAATTTTGAGATGTTTTTGATCGCATGATTGTAAATTCTACGGTTATAGTGAATTACCTCTCTTACTCATAAACGTAGACAGATTGTGTCGAACCATGTAAATTTTTATGCGACTTTCTCTATGGTGTGTGTATGGCTGTGCTTCTACTTGTATTTGAAAATTGGTGTTTAAATCTCAACAAGTGATATTGGGTGTGTCTTGTATTATTCAAATCCATACAATTAATATTTTACTTGCATGTATTTAGACTGAACTGAAGTCATAAATTCATATGAAGTTTAATATATGTAAAATTTTAATATTATATAAATTTTAGAATTTTAAGATATATCTATAAATAGAACTCTATAATTCTAATTATTGTGTGAAAAATTAAATCAAAAAAGTAAAAAATAGAAAGATACAAACATATCGAAAGCACGTGAATAACCCTTGAACAAGAAAATAAAATTTGTTTTAGAGCTCAAGTTGCTAATTAGTGTCTAATTTTGAGATATTTAGTCTTATAATTGTACATTCTACGATTATAGTAGATTATCTCTCACTTATGAACGTATACAAATTATATCAAACTACATAAATTTTTGTATGATTTTCTCTTCGTTGTGCACATAAATGTGCTTTCTTTTATGTCTGAAAATGGTGATTAAATCCCACCAATACACCAGCCTAATTCGGCATTGCAAGTTTGGAGAACCACCCATTTTGTTATGAGATTAGACATATCAACTAACATCACCACCCAAGTTCAATTCAGCATAATTTATTACATGAATTTCTTTCAAACTCAAAAACAAACAGAAATGGCAGAGAAACTAAAGGTCATAAGCATCATTGAGTCAAACTGAGTATTCATTCATCCCTTCCCTGCATTTCAGCAACAAGTTTTAACAAAATAAAACGAACGAAAGAAAGTAATGGCCAACCAAAGATTTTAAAACTGGAGACCGTG
>JAOTRH010194509.1:0-11498 GCA_034768845.1 Heliamphora exappendiculata
CCACCCCATTTATTAGTGAAATAGGGTCAGAAAAAAATAATTGGAAAAGTGGAGGGAACGGGGCGTAACGAAAAATATATTTTTTATTTTTAAAAAAGTTAATACTAACAATAATGACACGATAAGATATTAAAATAATAGTATTAATCAATTACTAGAATTAAAAATAAAAAAATAAAAAATGAAAGTAAAAAATTAAAAATAAGTATAATATTTTTGTATTGTAATTCTATTATATTGTAAAAAAATAAAATTTATATACATGTTTTTATATTAAATATATTTAATTGGGGGCGGGACAGGAGAAAACAGGACGAAAATTACAAATATTGCTCTCTACTCGTTACCTAATAGGTGCGGAAAAAACTCGCACAAAATGGAACAGGGCAGGCGAAGGCGGAGGCGGAGGTGAAAACGGGTAAAATTGACATTGAGTTAAAAAATATAATATGTTGATTAAAGAATAAAAAAATATTTATTAAAAATAAAAATAAATAAAATAAAATAAGTAAATAAACAAATATCCCAAATTGGGCCAAATTCGAAAAATTAGGTGTACATTGTACAATAATAGAATCCTTATAGTTCCACTCTAGCCATTTTCTTAGCAATACGGGCGTTTAAAAAAATCATTAAAATTGATAAATCAGTTTAAATTGATCCAGATTGTATGGTTTAGTTTGGTTTTAGGTTGATGGTTAATTTGTTTGAAAATGCTATTGCTAGTAGTTTAAAATTGTAGCTGTAACAAAAATTAAGAGTATTTGGTAAAGATTGTATTTTGTAGCTGAAATAGAAAAAAAAATAATTAAAAATTATAACAAAAATTATAAGTGTTTAAAAAAAATTATAATTTATAATTAAAATCAGTAGTAGAAGCTAAAAACTAGTAGTAAAGGCTTGGCCAAACACCCCCATAATATTATGTATTATATATAAATAAAGAAATTTAGAATATTAATTATTTTCTTTTTGCATATTCTTTTTTTTGTTTCTTCTCTTTTATAATCTAATTTTCTTACATTTTTTATACCATTGTAATATTATATAAGTCATAGACTATTAATAATTTATAAAAATAAAAAATTACAAGAAAACAAAATGCAATACATAATTTATAAATACAAGAATGCTATTTTATAATCTTATGAAATCAGTAATAAAATATAATAGAAATAAAATAGGAACTTTAAATAGGAGTCCTATATATAAGAGTTTTATAAGCATTAATCCCATCTCCGATTTTTTAAATTACAAATTTTTACATGCTAATTAATTTTATTTTTTTGTCTCTCTCTTTATTTTATTATTGTTGTCTAGCTATTTAATTTGTTTTTACTTAAATCAGTCATAATTAACTCTTTCTCTCCTTCATTCTTGGTCTTGTTCGCCTTCATTCTTGGTCTTCTTCTCCCCTTTTACATATTTTATTCACTTCACTTTATTCGATAATAATATATGATAAGTATAAAATAATTGAAAATAATAATTAGAAAAGTAAAATATAAAACTAACAAAGCAACTTTTGTAGAAGGGTGATGATATACATATAATAGTATAGCGGAAGCAGGTGTTTGTAGACTCAAATATCATGTTTGGTTAAATGAAATTTTTTATAAAATAATTAGTGTATATTTGGATTATTACTATATGAAGTATTATGAATTAAATTGTTAATATAGTTCTTTTTTTTTTTGTGTGTGGTACCAAACGGCGTTTGTTTGATAGTGGTATAAAATAATGATAAATAGTTTTTGTTATTTCATTTAACATGATTGGTATTGGATTAAATTTAGTCATCTACAAGAATTCCCTTTTAAAAATTAAATAAGATTCCTTGTAAAGCATAAGTTGCAATTTTCAGCAATGATTTCCTAAAATACACAAAAAAAGGAGAAATATAGAAAAGACAAATATATGGTAATTTTCAACAATGATTTGCAATGCTATAGCCACTCTTCTCTTCTCAGTACAAGAAATGTAACTGGAAAATTCTTAGTACAAGAAAATTTCTTAGTTTTTTTTTTGTACGTAGAAATTTCTTAATTAAATTTTTAAGAACTCATCGGAGAAATTGCTAGAGAAGAAGGAGATCGGAACCGAAGAAGGACACCGTCGCTGGCGACGGAGAAGAAGAAGAAGTAGATTGGCGGTGTGGAGCTAGGGTTTCGCCAGTGCCGGTGTCGGTGCCGAAGAAGGACACCGTTGCCGGCGTTGGAGAAGAAGAAGAAGCATATCGGTGGTGGGGGGCTAGGGGGTTTACAAGTTTGGCTATTGTTAGGGGCATTTTGGACATAACAAAATAAAATGGAACCTATTTTTTAAAATAATCTGAGATGAGATTAATTTTTGTATAAATCTTATGAATGGGGCCTCTATTTAAAAACCTCAACAATTTATGCCAGCTATAAATAATCAAATACAAAAGAGTAACTGTCTTTTACGGGCTAAAACACTTTCCAATAACAAAAGAGTATTTATCTAGATTTGTATGTTGAATCATCAACATGGTTCTAAATTCTTTGATTTTATGGTAGATTAGGCACTTATTAATATTATGGCATAGATTGTTTTAAGTTAGTTTTGTTATTTTTTTGTTAGGGTTGTGCTTTGAATTTTTGTCAATCGAGTCTAGAAAGAAGTCTAGACAGTTTAGAATGCTAAAAGAGATAAAAATATGTCACCAGAAGCTCTGTAGATTGCAAAAAAATCGAGACTTGCTTTTAACTAATCGAGCGGTTTTGGGATTACTAGAGTGGTCTGTGCAAGACAGCAATTTTTTTAGGCTGCTAGAGTTGTAGCCGTTACATGTTTTGACTTAGTTTTCGGTTCTATATAGAGAGGGTTATCATAGAAATCCTATGAGAGTGTGAGACACAATGTGAGAATACACTAAAGAGGCTTAGTTAGAAGCCAAAATGTAAAGAGAGACTTAGATACACAAGAGAGACTCAAGTTAAAAGCCAAAGAGAGTGTAGAGATAGTTCTTTTATTTCTTATTGTGTATAGTGGATTATTCCTTCTCTTCTGTGGAGGTAGGTAGTTAATTGAACAACGTATATCTTTGTATTCTTAGTATTCTTTATTGGTTTGTATAGATTGAAACTGCAACTCATGTTTCCCCTGCATTAGGGAATTCGTGTTCCAAAATCTCAACATTTTTTTCAATTTATCTATTAGTTTGTATTTCATCTGACTCTATAAAGATTAATATGAATCTTTTCATAGATTTAAGATTCCCAACAAAAAAAAGTATTGATAGGTAGTTCTTCTATTGTTTTATTTCCTTTTTTTGCACTACTTTTTGTTAATTTGGTGTACTATTTCATCAAATAAATAATTTTGTACTATAAATTTCTAACTAAAAAATTAAACTAAATTTGTGCATTGCACAAGTTAGAAAACTAGTAAAGAGAGTAAAAGAAATCAGCAATTCATTCATGTAGGGCTCTAAATTGCGGTATCAAAATACATATATGTATTGGTGATACAATCAACCAATTCTTAGTCAATATATTAATAAATAGTGGTATTGGAGATTCAAAAGTCTATATATATTAATTAATACAATATGTAAAAGTTGATATTTTAAACCCAACACCCATGTAAAAGCATTTAGTAAGTCTTGCCTTAAAAAATAGCAATTTCAATCTTCCTCCATAACTGTTATTAATGGAGATTACATTATCTATAAATCATATCAGATTTTGGTTTCCATCATTCCTTTTTTGCCATTGAAAGAAATCAAATGATTAATGAGAAGATCAAGATTTTAGATTTTTATTCCAAGGATGAGGTTTATCAACACCCACTTTGAAATTCTATATAAAGCAGTCTTCTAAGAATGAGATTTATCTTAAGAATGATTTGAGATGAGCTCTGGCCGGTTAGCGATATACCAGAAACTGTTAGAGAGGGAAAGTGTTCCTTTTATGGAATTTCTGGTAGATCGCTGATCCGATTCGAGCTCGCTTCTATACGGTTCAGATGAAGCATCTTTAATCTTGAATTACAAAAGACAATCAAGATCAATTGTATCCTTTTGTAATTGTGTATCTAACTTTTTTTGTCCAATTTGTTACCTTCCTTTTGCTTTCTTTACCTTTCTTTACCTTGTTAATAGTTCTTGGATTAACTATCAATCTTACCTCCTAATACTTTAAAGTTAAAATTTATCAACAGAAAAAAAAATAGAAAAGATATAAAGGAGATGAACGAAGAAAAATTATTGATCTTGATTGGCCTTGTCGGCGCCTCCTATTCCTTGGCCTCGCTGGCACTCCTCTTCCTCTTCCTCCTCCTCCTTGTTCCCGATGCCATCGATCACCACCGCCGACACCACCGCCAGCAAATCTGTTCGCGCACAGACGAGGTACCATTGTTCCTCGCGGCCTTCTCCTTGTCCTCCTAGACGCCGCTGCCCCTCCACCGCCGATCCTCCTCCTCCTCCATCTAGATCTAAACCACCGACGACGTCTACGCTCCTCCTTCAATCTACTACAATGGATTCCACTGCCGCTCCTCTTCATCCTTCGCCGCTCTTCCTCTGTTACCGCTCCTCCCCTCATCAGATCTATTCCAGATGTCGCTGCACCACCATCTCGCTTCATCTTTCTTCTCTTCACCACCGCTGTTGTCGTTCCTCTTCCTCATTGCCACCGCCAACCACTAGATTTGGACCACCGACTCCAGATCTTGCCGTTTCCACCGCTCCTCCTTCTCGCTGCCGTCAACCACCAAATCTGGACGATCGACTCAAGATCTGTAACACGCTACTGCTCGTCCTCTTCACCGCCGTCGTAGCTCCTCCTCCTCCTCCTTCTTAGGGCTGTTCAACAACCTGCTTAACCCGCCCAACCGCCCCGCACCCGTCCGCACCGCACCGACCCAAGCAAATTTAAAATGAAGAAAATGGTGGGTTGGGCGGATTGTGAATAAAATTTGGCTGATCGGTTGGTAAGTCGGTTTCAATTCTTCCAACCCGCTAACCGACCCGCACCGCACTTATAGTTGTATTTTAGTAGTCTTTTGTTGGATTTGTCATGCTTTGAGACTTAAACTTTAGTTATGTTTATTTATTTAACTTCACTACTTCGGGTTGTTAAATATTGCTATAATGTTTATTTAATTTTTAAATTGTGGTAGCGGGATTGTGGGTTTTTTTGATAACCCATGTAAATAATAAATTTTAAAACTTAAATAGTTTATTTAATTTTTAAACCGTTAATCCGCCCAATCCGACATTGCAAAACCGTCTAAAAAAATAACTAATTCGTCGGTTTTATAAAGTGGATGGTTCGGCGGTGGATTGAAATTTTTTATAATTTTTATTCAATCCGCACCGCACCGATCCGCGCACACCCATACCAATGGGGAACACATGGATCAGACAAAAACTGACTAATTATACTCACCGGATAAGCAATATCTGGACGAGTCATGGTAGTAGGATAATTAAGCTGTCCCACTATACGTTGATATTGTTCAGGATTTGAAAAAATTGCTCCTTTCGGCTCCAGCTTGACATTAGACTCTATAGATGAGTCCACGCCTTTAGCATTCATATATCCTGCTCACTTCAGAATATCAAGAATATACTTCTACTGAGAAATGAACACACCTTTCGTATTCTTGGTTATTTCAATATCCAGAAAGTATTGAAGTTCACCAAGATCTTTCTTCTGAAACTTAGTGCCCAAAAATGATTTAAGTGCAACAATCTCTCCACTGTCACTATCGGTAATAACAATGTCATCCACATAGACAACAAGTAATATGTAACCTGCGGAGGTATGTCGAAAGAATGTAGTATGATCTTTTACTGACTGCCGAAGGCCATATTCTTAGACAACTGAGCTGAAACGGCCAAACCAGGCCTTGGGAGACTGCTTTAGACCACATAATGAATGCCGTAGTGGACAGACATGGTTTGACCCCCCCTGAGCAACAAAGCCAGGTGGTTGCTCCATATAAACCTCTTCCTCCAAATCACCGTGCAGAAATATATTTTTCACATTGAGCTGATACAAAGGCCACTGATGGAAAGCAGCCAAAGAGAAGAAGAGACGAACGGAGGCCATCTTCGCAACATGGGAGAAGGTATCAAAGTAGTCAAAACCATAGGTCTGAGTATATCCCTTGGACACCAAACGGGCTTTCAATCTCTCAAGCGTGCTATTAGAATGAAATTTGATAGCATATACCCACTTATACCCAATAGTTGTCTTCCTAGGAGGAGGACGTACCAGGTCCTACGTATGATTAGCCTCAAGAGCATTCATCTCTTCAATCATAGCCTGGCACTAACCTGGATGAGAAAGAGTATCTACAACAGAGTAAGGCAAAGTATGCTGATCAAGTGTAGTAATACCCTGCTGGACAGTAGCAGGTAATCCACGATATGACGTAGTATATAAGGGATGATCCCGACAACTACGATAAGACTTGCGTAAAGCAATAGGAGGATCACTTACCTGATCAGAGGTCGGATCCAGCAGAGAGGAGACTTACTCAGGTAGATGAGAGGTGGTGGGGCTTAGAGAAGATTCTGAGGATGAGATCACAGGTGCCTCTTGGACAATAGGAGAAGACTTCTCAAAAATAGCAACCTAAGTCCGGGGACCTGGAGTCGGTGCCACTGGTAAATCGGGAGATAAAGGATACAGCAGAATCTGTTTTGAATCATCAGCACCAGTGGAGAAAGGTGTAGTTGTTGATGCAAAGTACGAAGCATACTCAACAAACACAACTTCTCGGGATACTAGAAACCTTCGCAATTTCGGACTATAACACCGATATCCTTTATGTGTCTTAAGATATCCCATGAAAGTACACTTTAGGGCACGATCATATAACTTTGTCTTAGTCGGCCTCGTATAGCTCACATAGCACACACACCTAAAGATCTTTAGTGGTAATGAGAAAGGAATCTGCTGAGGAATAAAACTAACAAGGGTGTAGTACCATGGAGGGCAAAGGACGGTAATCGATTAATAAGATAGCATGCTGTCAATACAGCTTCACCCTAGAACACTTTGGGAACCTTTATCTGGAACATTAGGGCACGAGCAGTTTCCAATAGATGCCTATTCTTTCGCTCAGCCACTCCATTCTGTTGTGGGGTGTTTGGGCATGATGTCTGGTGAATAATCCCATGGATATGCAATTATGTACCCAACACGCCACCAATGTATTCACCTCCATTATTACTACGAAGAATCTGAATAGTCTGTCCAAATTGAGTTTGAACCTCTTTACAAAAAATGGTGAACACAGTCGGTAATTCAGAACGTTTCTTCATAAGATAACGATAAGTAATTCGAGAATAGTCATCAACAAACGTGACAAAGTACCGAAAGCTAAATAAAGATGTAACAGGACACGGACCCCAGACATTTGAATGAACTAAAGAAAAAAGACTCTTGGTCCTATTATTATTCCGTAACACATATGGCACATGCAGGTGCTTAGCAAAACGACATGACTCACAGTTTAACTGTGTAACCTGACTGAAGCTGTGACATAATTTCTTCAAACTCGGCAAGGAAGAATGGCCCAACCGACAATGTATATCCAAAAACTAAGATGAATGTCCGAAGCTTGCAACATATGAGGTCTCATCCATCACAGACAGACCACCCACCACCTGTCCTCTACTGATAGTACTTCTCGAAGCTAGATCTTGAAAAATACAATGATCAGGAAAGAATGTTACTGAGTACTTCAAATCTTTTGTAATACGACTTACCGATAGCAGATTAAATGGATTAGCAGGAGTATGTAAAACATCAGAGAGGATAAGAGATGGTGATAAAGAAGCTACTCTCTGTCCTTTCACCTCTAAGGTTCCTCCATTGGCAACAAGAATTCTATTATGTTCAAGGGTCAATTGATAGACGAAAAAATACATGTGGAGTGGGTCATATGTGCAGATGCATCTGAGCCTATCACCCATGATCTGGGAGTAGCTATACACGCAGCTGGGTTACCTGCAATTGTGGTTGAGGGAGTATCAGTTGTGTTCCCAATTCTCATATGGATAAACTGATCATACTCCTTCTGAGTCATATCTATAGTCTTCCTCTCAGAAGAAGAAGAGGAAGAAGCATCATAATCGGCCACTGCATTAGCCACAGAGGAGGTTGGACGCCAATGTTGCTTCCCACATGAGCTCTGTAAATGTCCCTGCTCTCCACAATAGTAGCAGGACCTGGTGTCACATCCACCTCGACCTTTGGCTCGTCCTCCATCACGGCCTCTACCTCGTCCTCCATCACCACGACCTCCATCACGACCTCTACCACAAAAACCACCTCTACCGCCTCCACGAAATGCACCTAGGGCTGTGTGATCACCCTGGTCAACAGTAGTGATACGAGGCTCATCTTTACTAATTGCTCTGTTCATCCTCCTGAAGACCTCAGATAAAGATGGAATATCGGACCCAGTCAAGATCTGTGAACATGTAGAGTCAAGTTCCTGGTTCACCCCAGCTAAAAAACACACTACCAAAAACTGCATCTTTTGCTCTCTGAAACCTCGTATCGATTGGTAAAAGGTACCAATCAATCATGCTCATCTGCCAGCACCTTGAACTTTGTGAAATAGTCTGAGAACGGTCGTTCGCCCTACTGTATCCTGAAAATACTCCGCATCACATCATTTAATCTAGACAAGTCATTAGTCGACGCAATAGTCTCCTCGAGTATGGTCTACACCTCTCGAAAGTGGTGGCATTGGCCACTAAAACCTCAATGGACGACTCCATTGAATTCAACATCATACTCAATAGTTTTGCATCATCCCTTTTCCACCTCTTATATTCATCAGATCCCTTCCCAGGAGGATTGTTGAACAAATGATCCTCATTTTCCATATCTTCAATTGTTAGCAATACCTTTTTCTTCCATAACACATGTTTGTGGTCCAGTCAATCTCGAATCCACTAACCGTGTGGATGATGAAAACACAACTGTGATTCCTTGTCTATCAGTACTTATTTGAGTTTCTCCAATCCTTCTTTCAGTACTCATTGGAGAGTCACCCACCCTTGTCGAACTTTCCGTCGACATCACACTCTATCAATATTAAGGAATCATAGCAACCACTCCAACAACAAAATAGAACTCAACTCCAATTGGAAAGACTCATAAATGGACCACCAAGCATACCTTCAAACTCTCGCCATAGGCTTCAACACCCAGTGACAGTCCCCTAGACGCTCAAAACAGCAACTAGGGTTCTCCGCAGGATTATTGGTACTCACAGAATCAAGGTAAAGAACCACGGTAATCCCTAGAACCTCAAACCAGTGACTAGGACTCCCCTGGGGACTGTCGGCACTTCCAGCCGGAAGAAAGAGAGGCTGGCTGTGTGAGAAAGCAGCTGTTGGCAATTCCGAGAAGAACTAGGATTTCATCAGTTAACAGGGAAGGATGTCGGCAACTCCCAGAGGGAGAGAAGAGATTGTCGGCACTTTAGGGAAGGGACAGGGGATCTTGCGGCACTGCAGGGAAGGAGAAGAAGCTTTCGGTACCTTCAGGGAAGAAGAGGAGGCTGTCGGCAACCTCAGGGATAGCTGTCGGCAACTTTAGAGCAGAAGAAGCTGTCGGCACATTCAGGGAAGAAGAGGAGTCTGTCGGCAATCTCAGGGAAAGAGAGTCTAGCGGCTAAAGTTGGTTGCTTAGGGTTAGGGTTAGGATTTCATGGATGAGAAAGGAGGAGAAAGGAATGGTGGCTTTGATACCATGTTATGAGACAAAATAATGGGAAGCCGTACCCTAATGGGTAGGCGAGCAATCTTATTTATAATAAACCTAGAAAATACTATTACAACTATACACCTACACACACCGGATAATAATAATAATAATAAACTACTAACATTTATGTAAAGGTGATGTTATCTTTTTTGCACTTGATGGCGAAGTGGGTATAGGTACTTTTAGAATGTAGTGTGGTAGATCAAGCTATATGAAATAGGTTAACTTTATAAAGAAATTTATGTAGTCATCCTAGTTTTAATATTTTACGAATTGCTTAGAAAGTTTTCTTGATAGCTTAACTTTTACGCACAACGTTTTGTTGTTTAAAATAATAATTATTTTTTGAAAAAAAAAAACTCTACCCCAACCTCGTAGTTGTGGGAGACTCGGTGCGTTAAGCTGCCTTTATCTTACCTTACCTTTCCCCCTACAAAAAGATATTGTTGACAATTGAGAAAGCTTGTTGCTCATGTAGGCAACACAATTGGGCAAAAAAACACTCCACGAAAGTGAGCACGTCGCCACCTCATGGTTGCAGCTTAGCTTGCCATCTCAAACTTGAAACTTTGTCTTGCCATTTCGTACTTGCTAACTCGTGCTTCCACTTGGTTCTTTCACCTAATGCTTGTTATTTGGTGCTTTATTGACTCATGTTAGGCCTTAGACACTAGTCTATGATGCACGGACCCATTGGAATAGGTGTCGTAGCCATGTTGGATACACTGGGGGCACAACATGACATGTGTCGGACATGCCATGCAGCATGTGCTATTTTTTTTAAAAAAATCCAGCCGAACACGCTGAGGGACATGCGTCCAATTTCGGACACACCTTGACACAGCAAACTTGATGATGAAATAAAAAACCCTAAGAGACTCAGTGCACAGTTTGAAAAAATTACCCAGCCTCTTGTTAAAAAGATCTTTCTCTTTTTAATATAATATAATAATAGAGTGATGCGCATCGCCACAACGAACGCGTATACAAGAACACGAAAAGAATCCAGTGTTGTTCAGGGCTTCGCTACTCACAGCGACCTTCATCAGCGAGCTCAATGACCACCGATGACCTCAATCTCATTGGCGACAATCACCAACGACCTTCAATCGCCCCTAAGTAAGCACTCTCCTTTTCTTCATTCTATTTCTTGGTAGTTTCTTGCTCTATTTTTTGTTTTACTTGTCTGCGTCTTCTTCTCTCTCCTCTTTTTCTCTCCTCTTTTTTCATTTTTGGTTTTTGCTTCCTTCGAGTCTTTGAATGATTCGACAACAATGGCATGTTTAGTTGTTTCTTTTTTTTACCTTTTTAGTCATTTTTGTTTTTTTTTCTTTATCTTTTTTTTCTAGAGATTGTTTGTGAAAGTTCTATTTATAAATATGGGGTAAGTATATAAAGAAAAATATATTTTCTGTCATATTCCCGCCGTGTTTGTGTTTTGATTTTTTTGAAATTGCCGTATCCCATCTTCGTATCTGTCTTTGTGTTCGTATCTATGCTTCATAGACACTAGTTGTAGATAATGGGTCACATAATGCCTAGGGCTGCACAAAAAACCAAAAAACCGATAATCCAGTCCGGTCCGATCCGATCCATATGGTCTGGTCCGGTTTTTATTTGTCATGGTTCGGTTCTGAATTAAGATTTTTAAAAATCGTTTTGCACAGTTTGGTTCTCGGTTTTGATTTAATTTTACGGTTTCAAGTCGAACCGGACCGGTCTTACTTAATGTTAATA
>JAOTRH010194520.1:0-11498 GCA_034768845.1 Heliamphora exappendiculata
GTGGAGGAATATATACATACATATTATATGCATGCATTTGCTTTAGTGGTATTCTAAATTCTCCCAGTTCTGCTTTGTGCTCATGTTATTAGGTTTAAAATGGAGAAATTTGACCACTGCTTATCATATCTGGTTTTGTAAAAGCTCGTTAAGAGTTAGTTTGACGGTGTAACAAAGGCCAATAATGCATCAAAAAGGAAGAATAACATTATTCGCATTGAAGGTAACACAATGGAAGTAGAACCTATAACCACCATCGGTTCAAAATTTCAAATAGTTCAGAAAGACGATATCATGGTTTTCAATTGAGTCTTTTGGTCCTTAACAATTGTACAAAGGTGCTGTCAAGTTGAGTTATAATAAAATTTTGCATATTGTTGGATTTGGTTGCAACTGCCTTTGCCAATTAGACCACAATGATGTTGGCAAGATTTACATCACTCTGAGTAAAGATTCTAAATCCTTCATTTTTTAAATATATTTGTAATTTCTATGTTTTCTATTATATCTTCGTAGTTTCTATGTTTTGTGCACATGCAGTTTTATATATTTTCACAATTGTCATCAGAACCTTATGATTCAAAATTTGATTCAACTTGTGGTTTGGGAAATTGGAGTTCTGTTACAATTTGAATCTTCATTTGACTTCTATGGAGTTGCACCAGTGCTAATTTGTATTTGTGAACATGTGTATCTCAGTTACTGTTTGAATAATGTATTCTGAGATGGAATCTTCAAGTTGTAGGCATTAGACTACTGCCACTCTCAAGGTATTATGCATCGAGATGTGAAGCCCCATAATGTGATGATTGATCATGAGCAGCGCAAGCTTCATCTTATAGATTGGGGTCTTGCAGAGTTCTATCACCCTGGGAAAGAGTACAATGTTCGTGTTGCTTCGAGGTTTGTTTTCCTACCTGTCTGACTGGAAGTGTATGATCAGGCAGTTTGAATGATGTATTTTTTTTCTTTTCATTTTATGAAGTTGCCACATGTGATTTCTTTTGCAAGTGTTAGGGATTACTGTTGAATATTTGGCTATTGAAATTTCTCTGGCCGTAGCTTCTTATCGTTGGACTCTTATGACTCGAAGATGTGAATATTTCACATGCCTTTACCCAACAATGTATCCTTTAATTTTTGTATCATTTTTTTAATAAATTCAATAATGCCACCATCCATTATCCCGGGTTTGGGAGCAAGCTCTGCCCTCTATGACTATTTATGTAGATTTGAGCTGTGTGAAGCGTGCCACATTTGTTTCATTTGGGTTTTTTGGCTTTTTGAACTGATCCTGGTTGGAATGTCTAAAAAGCTTGACTATTTAGATGTTTAGTTTTTTCAAAAAAAAGAGAAAGAAAAGAAGTTATATTGTCTGAGATAATTTGTTTAGTGGCTTATTTTGCTTTTCGCTTTTTGTTGAAATGCATAATATGCCATTACTTTTTGTTTTTAAGTTATTGTGTTTGGGATAATGACTTAGTTTTCTTTTGAAATAAAGTTGACTTTTTCTATTGAAGGTACTATAGTCATTTCATTAAAAAAAAAGTTAAAATTGTATGAGATGTATGTAGTTTTTTTTTCCTTTGAAAAAATGAGTGAAAAAAAGTTAGTGGGCTTTTTAGAGATACCAAATAGTATAGCTTCAAAGTCTTTTTTTTTTTTTTTACAAAATAATCCAGCATTTTAATTGAGAACTCTTTAGAGTAGTTGTGGAACGTGGCGAATATTATGGGTAATATTTGTAACTAGGGTTTGCACGTGCCTAAAGGCACTTTTCAAAATGAAAGTTAGGGAAAGGTAGAGAAAGTGCCTTTGTGTGTAGTAAAAATTAGGAAAACCCTAGTTAGGTTAATCTCAACCATTTCGTCCTAACCATTCGTTCAAATTATGTCTAATAGAGAGATAATACATTTTGAGCGGGATGTATTTTTGATTGTAGGATGTAGTTTTAAACCAATCTCAACCATTGATTCAAAATATATCTTGTGAAGGAGAAGACATTTTTGCAAAACCTCCCCTATTTTATTAAATAGATGTTTTTGTGGTGTCTATGAATGCTTTGTGGAACGTGGCGAACTTTTTTTTTTTTATTTACAAAATAATCCAGCCTTTTAAATACCCCAAACAGGTGCTTAGACAAAGTAGTTCAGAAAATTTGTTGTGCTGGTTTATAAACTTGAGTAACATTTCATGGGTCTCTTCTCTGAAGATCCCTTTTGCAGATATCTTTGTTCCTGTTTTCCATTGAATTGATCTCAAAATATTCTTAGTACTTCGAAAAGACTTACCAAGTAATTATAGACACCTTATTAAAAAATGTAGCATTTAATCGGGAACTCTTTAGAGTAGTTGTGGAACGTGGCGAACAATATGGGTAATATTTGTAATGTTTTGGTGGTGTCTATGAATGCTTTGGGGGGTGTGATTAGATTTTATAAAGAGGTTTTTTAAACAAATTAAAATTGTTATGGATGACATTTGAATTATTTGGAATTAAATGTAAGGGCTTTGTAGCTAGAGTGCTGGGTATGCTATATTGCTTGGACTCAATTATATTTGTTGGGTGTTCACACGTATTTGTTGGATTATTTGTTGGATTCTTCTAATTCCTATGTACAAGAACACCCGAACATCACTAGATAATAATATTTTGTAATTTCTTCTTCTATTTTTACTGTAAATTGGCTTTTCAAAAGTAAAATAGAGCATTGTATGTATAATATTTGGATTTTACCAACATTGAAAGGATGGGGTTTCAAAAGAATTTTCCAAATCGAAGACCTTATCCTTTAGCCATGTTTTTCAAATACTGAAAGTAGCTAGTTGTGCATTGTTGTTTATGGTAAATTTATTAAACATGCCTACTGGATGTATGACGAACTAGAAACATCAGATTCATATATCATGTCTTTACTAAAATGTCGACCTTTCGAAGGGTATCCTGAGCAATTGTAATAATTGGATTTATTGATATTCCTAGTATAGTAGATGCTATCACACATACAATCATACTCAATTCGATGAAATTGTTTATTCTTAAAGGATATCTTCTATAATTTCACACTCAAGGGGTTGTTTCTTGATTTCGTTCGGTCATTAATAACTTGATTATTTTTATATAATAGTAGATAGAAACAACGCTGGTAAGGAGTCCTATTAAAACTAAAAAATATAGGCTTGCCTGCCATCCACACCAGAATAAATGATGTACTCTGAAAAAACCTGCTAGTGGAGGTGAGGAAGACCTAGGGATAAGAGACATAAGGTTAAAGAAAGAGCAAAAAAAGGATCTTTCGTGTATAATCCTGCATAATCTCGAATGTTATCAGTTTCTAGACCAAATAATACAATACAAGCAAAAGTTCCTAAATTCAAGCAATCTCAGAGAAGGCGGAGCTTTTGCAGGTGGCACTTGCATGGAGGTGCAACATCAACGAGGACGTTGATGGATCGAGTGGGGGAGAGTGTCACGGGTTGCCCTTTGATAGGCCAATCCCGTGACGTTGTGTGGTTGTGGCAAGGACATTGGGTGGGCCTGGAGCAAACAACCGGGCCTTGTATAAAGAAATCGAAATGCGTAGTAGTATTTCACTCTTTTAGAAGAGTCCATATTGCATTGTTATGCATATATAGAACAAGAAGTGGGAGTAGACATTCATGGGAGTTGCAGGTATATCCAGTTAAGAACAAGGGTGAGAAATTTTACTGGTTATGTTCTGAGCGACAACAATAAAGATTCCCTCACAAGCAGTGTGATATGATTTTGGTTGATATCTTTTGTGTCGGTATGGTTATTGTTTGAAGCTTTGAGGAAATAGATGATCGTCTGTATTACAATAGGCGATGTTGTCCTGGTAAAATGGAATGGAAAAGTAGGATTTGTACAGATTTTCCCAGACAGTTGGGCTGTGGTTTTATATGTTGAGCATTTTATTAATGACGACAGTTTTTGTAGCCAGAACTGGAGGGTTCATCTTGGTTCAGAAGTTAAAAAAATCTGAGTTATCTGCTATAAATGTCTTCATACGATAGTTTTCTTTGTGGATTGGTTTGTAACATGTTATTATGATTAAAACATCCAAAATTCGTTGCTGTCTGATTGAACCAGTGCACTTCCCCCCATCTCTTTGCCTTTTTTCATGCAGATACTTTAAAGGTCCTGAGCTTCTTGTTGATTTGCAAGACTATGATTACTCCTTAGACTTATGGAGCCTTGGTTGTATGTTTGCTGGAATGGTGAGTTTCTCCTATGCTCCTATATTTTGGTTGCTGGCAGCATCTTTATTCATTCAGCGGTTGTCTTTTCGCAGTTTGTACTCATAATATCTTTCTGGATTTTTTGGCCTGTCCACTTTTTGTTGCCTTATAATGTGCAAGTGGCTAGGACATGTCATTTGATGGCCCTCCTCGTTAGCATCAGCCCAAAAATTATCCGATCTGACAATCTTTGTCATTAGATAATGGATTTCCGCAGTGTAAACCATAGTGGGCAGATTTTTCTGTCAATGTTTACTATTTTACCTTCCGTTTGTTTCGGCCGAAAACATTTTATGGAAAACATTTCTGTATATTCTGGTGTTTGGTACGGTAAAAACTGAAATTCAACAGAAAATGTTTTCTTGCTCAACAGAAAATGAGTTAGTTTTGGCGGAAAATGTTTTTTTGAACCTAGTGAGACATGCCACTCGGAATTTTTGTTGATGGGTTATTTAGAAACTTAGATTTTACTTATTTTATAGAATAATAACTTTTACACTAAGCAAGAATTAATAACTTATTATCAACGTAACACTAAATTACATGTCTCAATTAATAAATAGAATACATTTTCAATGTAATTATACTGTTATTTTGACAAAAAATATAAAAACAAAAACTTTTACAATTATATTTGATGAAATTTTGTATTTTAAAATCAGTACATAATAGTCTAGTTGTCAATAATATCAATAATATCATTTTCAATATATGTGACTAAGCAATCATCGAATCAAACCATACAAAGAAGTTATCTAGTATTTAATTCTGTAAAACGATTGCTAAGCTCGTGAATTTGTATATTTATGATTGTGTAGAATAGCCAAACGCGGTAGTGATATAATTAAATTTGTAATTTATGGAGTTTTGTGTTATTGCCTTTTAGGAACTGAATGTATCATCCATGTTTGAGATAAAAAATATTGAGAGAATTAATCTAGTGCGTTATGTTAGAGATAATTATACAATGTTTTCATATTATCATGAGGTCAACTATATTTTTTTAATGAAATCAATTATACACTAATTAAAAATGTATAATAATAATAATAATAATAATAATAATAATAAAATTCTTTGATGGGGTCAATTGACCCCACGAGTCTCTCTGCCCCAAACTACACCACCACTATCATCACTCCAACACCACTATCACCACCCGCCACCACTACCATTATTGTTGCCACAATCCCGCTGCCGCCACCATTGGCACAACGCGTCACCCATGGATGGACGCAAAATGCCAAAAACTAATTACTTGACATAAAAATACATGGTTAAATTTTAATTTTTCATAAAACTTGGGTAAACAAGTAATAAATCTTTCAAGAACCTTAAGGTGGTGCACCTAAAAAATTTGTAAAATATTCTAATCTAATACTGGTATAGTAAGAGATATTTTTCAATGTTTGGGACGGCGGTCATCCCCACAAGCACTAGCCTCTAATGGGTCTACACCTAACCCTACGAGCACCACCCATGCTAACATTTTTAAAAAAAATGTTTCCCTTAGAAAATGTTTTCCAATGAAAGGGTTTTCCGCCGAAACAAATAGAGCGTTATTTTTTGGAATAGATCTCTTTTGGGATGCTATAGATGGGGGGAATTTGATCCACTTGCATATCCATCCAATATTAATGCGTGACAGATGGTGAGGAGGCTCAATAGTTGATACCACACCATATTATGTGAAGGTACATATTCCATATGATGCTTATTGTAAAGGCTTGTGGTGTACAGATATTCCGTAAGGAGCCATTTTTCTATGGGCATGATAACTATGATCAACTGGTCAAAATTGCCAAGGTATGTGGAATGGTTTTACAATGGTTCCAGTATGATATAAATGAGGCATCTGTATTCCTTTATTGATGAGGTTATTTTACTGCCAACAAGCTTTTGCAGGTGGCTACATTGTCTATAAGAAAGTTTCTTACGCTAGCATTCATGTTTCCTGCAAGTATCTCTTTTTGTATTTATGGTTACCTCTGTTTTGCCAGTGATTGTTAGGTGGCTGATTCTTCTGTTCTGGTTGGTTTTTTACTATGGTCATTATAATAGCTTATTTTATGTTTTATTTGAACATCACTCTCCTATACTTGTATACTGGACATAGATGTTGGCACCCCGACCCCCAAAGCAGCTGTGTGGTGTCTACACGCACACGTGTGTATGCCTGTCACACTGTCTTAATTTTTTATAACTGAGCAGGAAATGAAAATGTGAGTCGATTTTCATTCATCATTTCGTTTATTCCATTCATAGGTACTAGGGACAGATGAATTAAATACATATCTAAACAAGTACCGGTTAGAGTTGGATCCGCATCTTGTGGCTCTTGTGGGGAGGTTGGTGATATGGTCCTGTACTCCTGTTCATTTATTCTTTTGCTATCAAAAACTAGGTTTCAACTTACAGGAGTTCTTTTCTTGATCTGTTATAATAGGCATAGCAGGAAACCGTGGATAAAATTCATTAATGCTGATAATCAACATTTAGCTGTTCCAGAGGTAGAATTTTTTGTTATTTGAAACCAAAATCCAAGTCCTATTGACTGCTTATTTATGTTGTCATAACACATGTACATGTTTTTTGTTTTTTGTTTGTTGGTTGTTTTGTTGTTTATCTTTCTTTTTGGTAGGCAATCGACTTCCTTGACAAGTTGCTGCGATATGATCATCAAGAAAGGCCAACTGCAAAAGAAGCAATGGTAAGATATCCTTGATGTACCTAAATGGACACTAGATATGATTATCTTTGAAATCATAAAAAAGGGGAAAAAGAAAGAATCATTGGGCATGGCTAGAAGGTGTAATAAAGAGTTCTCACAGTGTCATAGGATGTATACTTGTTAACATTTACTGAAGATGTATTATTTGGATGGCCAAATTGACACTCTGGTTCTTTTTTATCATACAGTCCGTACGATAGTATGTGGATCGTGTTTTTGCATAAATTATGTTATGTTATGTAATGGCGTTCCAATCAATCATACAGGCCCATCCTTACTTTTACCCAATAAGAAATGCCGAAAGCAGCAGAACTCGTGCCCTGTGATTCTTCCCCGGTCAAGAATGGTGTCAGCTTGTATTGGTGAGGTCGCCTCCTGTAATTTGACTTCTTCACTGAGCTAGTAAAGCTTGAATTTGTTTAGAATGCGTTCATTTTTTTTTTTTAACTTTAAGCTGTATTCTGATCGAATTTCTTGTAGACCTTGCGTATTTCACATAATGATTGTGTCCTAACTGTATGCTTAAACATGTCCAAATAGGTTGAGTTGATTTCTGGAGAAGATTTCGTGGTTTGCTTGTTTTTTCATTTTCTTTGGATAATTTCTTTCTTGCACGGGGAGAGATTTTTTTTTTTTTTTTCCGCGGAAAGAACCTACATTATTCTATATTTAAGAGAAGAAAATGGCAACCATTTAAACCGTCCATAATGGAGCTAGAAACTGCAACCTCCATTATAGAAAGTTTGGGAGTTGTCATAGACTACAAAAGCGTTAGATAGAGAGAAACCAAAACCGAAGGAGTTAGCCAGTAGCTTAGAGTCCTTGTAATTCGTTAGGGGCAAATTAGTAAGTATTCCCGGAGTACCAAATAAGCAATACCACGTGGTATTCTTGATTAATAAATAATTTCAACTCATACCATGTGAGTTATTTTTTGTTTTTAAACCATTCAACAAAGATGAGTTATCATGTTACTATTGTAAAATTTATCGCTACGATATTAATTGAAAATATTTTGTAAAATTAACACATGATACTCCAAGAGCACTGAATAATTACATATGGTTGGGAGGTCTAAGGTTCAAGGTTGTACAGAGAGTCTCCCTCTCTCTGGAGTTGTTTCTTGCGGAGGCTGTGTTTGTGTTTATTATAAGCTTAAAGAGTATATTTGTTACAGCTGTTTTCTCACCTGTAGTTGTAGAAATTTCAATTTACCCTAATTACAATTCATCTCAATTCTTTAAGTCAATTGTTACTTGGTGGTAAAAAAATTAATAATCAATTTTAGCCTTTAAACTCTTTGATTACAATATTATTTTTTTTAAAAATTCTTATACCAATTTTTGGAACTATCCTAAGTCACCCAGTAGCTTTCTACCATGCCAACGACTTTTTTCCCCACTTCTCATCTTAACGGTTGTCCAAAGAAGTGGGATACATTGTAATGAGACTTAAAACTTTAGGGGGCGAGATGTAATTTTTAGAATTACAAATTTACTTAATATATTTGTTTCAAAAAAGCAGCAAAATAGAATTGTCCCATGTATGGAACAATTGTAGTTGGTTTTAGGTATTACAGTTATTTTATTATTAAAATAAAATTTTGAGATATGAATATATTTTAAAGAAGAAAATAAGAAAAAAGTTAAATTAACTTTTAAAAGATACTAAATAGCATAACTTTAAAAGCCGATTTTTACAAAAAAAAAAAAAAATTAAATTTTTTTTTTTAGCAACAAATATTCTCACACTTTGCATTTGATAAGATTTAAACTTTTAATCTTTTATTTTAGAAACTAACATTCGTACCATTGAATGTCAAAAGTCACTCGCTTAAAAAAATAAAAAATAAAAAAAAACTTAATTTTTGAGATAGCCTAAATAGTAAACTTAGTGAAGATGGGGGGATTAGCATTTTACTATTATCGTTGTTATTGTGATGGATTTGTGGCAGAAATCATAGAAGAATTGGTGAGAAAAATTGAAGAGCTAGGGTTCTGTTGAGTCACTCAGGAAAAGGAAATGGACTCGACAGTTCCCTTTGAAACGTTTATATATATTATTTATTATTTTTTTTACATTTTTTTTGTAATTACAAATAAAAATTCATTTCATAATTATTTTTATTTTCAAAAACTATTAAATTCTTGTAAACAAAAAATGTGTTTTTATTTATTTTATAAATAATTTTTTATTCCAATTCTATTAAACTAAAAAAAAAATCCTTACCTTTTTGATAAATCTTTTTATTTCTTCCTCAAAATGCTAAATTATTTTTACTATGTGTCTTAATAATAGCTATAATTCTTAATTATACTTTTTTTCAATGCTCTCTCTCTCTCTCTTAATTTGTTATTGGACATTTTTATCAATTGTTTTATTTTTTAACAATCTTGAATCTAAAGTCTTTCTAATATTTAATATATTTTATCTTATACTGTGTTTTGATACAAATTGTAAGAGATAGTGTTTGGTAATTCGTAACTGCTGAATGAACTTACAAACTTATTTTTGTTGCAAAGACCGTTTGGATGAATTTATTTTTACTGCAAATGAGTTGTTTAAGTGTCAGATTTATTCTAAGATCAATTGCGAATATTATATTTATAATATCATGACACAAGCTATTTTTTACTTAAAAAAATTACTTTCTTTACAACTATTTTTTATACAATATAATTTTTAAATTTTTAAAAATTAAACCCTCTGACTTTTAAAAAAATTCTAAGCAAACTATTAAATTACTTAATAAAAGAGCTGATCCTAGATATAATATATCAAATTAATATGGTACGATATTTACAACCATCGTCCATTTGACTGGGAAAGCTGTGAGAGAGTGTGCCCCTCTTTCTAAAAAAGCTGAACTGGGGATTCCATATCCTGCCACCCATGATTTTTTATGCACCCTATAAACGTAATCTTTATCTACCCAAATAAAATAAAATACCATAAGGACTAAATAATTGGCGGGGTCAGCTTCTGTTCTGCACATAAGTATTTAACTTCTTCTTACCCACCATGAGAGACATTTGGCATCCAATTTTAAGATCGTTGAATTCTAGAAAAATTAAAACGAGATAACATAACATTAAAGCCTTGATTGGCAACTTTAATTTTAATTTTTTTTAAATTACAAATGTTAAAAAGTTAAAATTATTTATTTGACAAAAATATAAAAAAATTAAAAAATTTAAAAGTCAAATCAAAACACGAACACTAAGAATATTCTATTCAATTTTTTTTATCACTTTTAAAATACAATAATACTCCTTATTCATAACTTATTTACTACCACTATAAACTACACATAATTGTTAATATCAAATATATAAAAGGGTAAAATTATCTATTTTGAACAACAAACAAAAAAAAAACTAATTTTTTTTACCTAAACAACCAGTTTTAAAAAAACTAACTTAAAAGCTAAATTACCAAACAATCTACTTTGAACTCAATTTAATTTTTTAGCAAAAAATCTAAAAAAATAAAGAATCTAGTTTTTAAGCTAGTTGCCAATGGGACCCTAAATTTTATATGCTATAATTAAGGGAGTAAAAACGTCCCGCGGCCCATTCAGGATTCGTTACTGTGTGAGCTCGGCCTGGCTCGAGCCAGTAACCCCCATTATCGAGCCTGAGCCTCCCCCTCAAAGCCCGTGAGCCGGGCGGCCCAAGACCCGCGACCCAAAAGGCCGAGCATTTTATTATTTCAATTGTTCAAGTTTTTTGCATTTAATTGTTAAATTTATAAGTTATAATAAATTAATAAATTTAAAATAATATAAACTATAAACTTATCAATTAATAATAATTTTATAATAAATTAATAAACAAATAAAATATAGACTTATATAATATAAACTAATAAGTTATAAAATTTTACTGAAAAGTTATCTAGTCAATTAATGATAGGGTAAATTACACTTAAACTCCCTACATTCCTATTATATATTACTGTCAACTCATTTATTTTTAAAAATTACACTGTTCCCCTAACACATAATACCGTTAATGTCAAGGTCAAAAAGACCAGAATACTCTTAATAAAATTTACGCTGCCAACCAACCTCTTCTCCCCAGTCCCTCCCCACCCGCAACCCCAACCCCCACCCACCCGGACCTGGCGAGTGTGTGCGAGGCAAGGGGCATCACGCTCGTGCTGCGCCCCTTGGGGCACGTTTTTTGAGTATATTTTTATGATCCAATCCGTTTATTATGTAAAACACGTCAAGTTTGTTTAGAAAATAAAAATTTAGATTCATCGGATACCTGTAGCTAATGATTGAATAAGATATCCTAATATTATTTTATAAATAAATAAATAAAAATTATAATTTTTAGAAAAATATTGTTAAAAAAATGTTAATCAATCACTTAGTGATAGGTATCCAATGAATCTGAATATTTAAATGCTAAACAAACTCGACGTGTTCTACATAATAAATGGATTGAATCATAAAAATATGCTCAAAAATCATGCCCCAAAAGGCGCAGCACGAGCGTGC
>JAOTRH010194531.1:0-11498 GCA_034768845.1 Heliamphora exappendiculata
ACCGACGTAGATGATCCTGCCGCCGCGGACCGCCAGGGCCTCGGCCATGCGGTGGTTGGCATCGACCGTCGCGACGCGGGCGTGCGTGACCACCAGATCCGCCGTCTCGTCCGCCGCAGCCAGCGGCGCCGCGCAAAGCACGCAACCGGCAGCGAGGATCGCGCCGGTGAAAAATGATGTGCCGCGCATGATCATCCCCATGGCAATGTTTCGTAGTTAAAATGAATATACCATTGTGGGGCATCGGTCGGCACGAGTGGAGAAGATGAGCATGCGAAGCAGATCATGGGTCAGGCGACTTACAATCCTCGCGGTGCTCGCAGGCGGTGCCTCCACCGCATCGGCCGCACCCATCGTGCTCCGCAATGGTGAGGTGTACACCGCCGATGCGCGCCATCCTCGGGCGCAATCGATTGCCATCAAGGACGGCACGATCATCGCCGTTGGAACGGACACCCAGTCCCTGCAGGCCGCGGGGCCGGGCGCGACCGTCATCGACCTGGCGGGCAAAACCGTCCTTCCCGGCATCATCGACTCGCATATCCACACGGCGTTGGGAGAGTTCCTGCTGCACCGGCTGTGCAACGTGCGCAGCTTCAGCGTCGAGGAAGGCTACGCCAGGCTGGCGGAGTGCGCGAAGAAGGCGCCACCCGGGGACTGGGTGATCGCCTACGGCTGGTACTTCACCGACAACCCGAAGATCGGCGACGTGCGCCTGGCGCGGCTCGACGCCATCGTGCCGGACCGCAAATTGGCCGTGGTTTCGATGGACATGCACACACTGTGGGTGAATTCCAAGTCCTTGAAAGCGTTTGGGATTACGGGCAATACGCCGCAGCCCAGCGGCGGCCGCATCGAGATCGACCCGGCCACCGGCAACCCGGCTGGCGTGCTGCGGGACGCCGCGCATGCGGCGGTGATCGCCGCCGTGTTGCACGACTCCACGTATGCCGCCTCGACGCCCGATTTATATAGAACGGCTGTTCCCTATCTGAACGGCCTGGGCATCACCTCCATCCTGGACGCCTTAGCCGACGACGACATCGAGGCGGCGTATCAGGCGCTGGACAGGGAAGGCAAGCTCAGCCTGAACGTCTCACTGGCCTTCGGCGTCACTCCCTCCAACTACCGCACCGAGATTCCGCGCATCGCCGCCAAGCGCGCGCATCAGTCCGCGCACACGCGCATCGACTACGTCAAGGTCTTTGCCGACGGCAACATCGAGGACAAGCTGGCCTTCATGCTGCCGCAGCACGGCCGGCCCGGTACGCACGGCTATTACACCCAGGAGCAGATGAATGAGGTCGTACGCCTGGCGGAGGGCCATGGTCTGTCGATCTTCGTGCACGTCATCGGCGATGGCGCCGCGCGCCAGGTGCTGGACGCCGTCGCCGCCGCCCGCAAGGCAGGGCCCTGCCCCGCCTGCCGTCACACCATCACGCACCTGCAATGGGTGAATACCGCGGACCATGCGCGCTTCAAGGAGCTGGGCGTCATCGCCAACATCCAGGAAGGATGGATCGCGCCGCGCGCCTTCGCCGGTCCGCCGGGCTACGACTACCTGCGTGCCACGGCCCTGCTCACCGGCCAACCGACGGCGGAGCAGATGTTTCCATACGGTGACTTGCATCGCGCGGGCGCGCGCCTGTCAGCCGGGAGCGACTGGTTCTTCACCAATGAGAATCCCTGGCAGGACATGCAAGCCGGCGCCACCGCGCGCGACCCGGGCGAAGCCAGACAGAAGCCGATGCTGGCGAAACAGGTCATCGACCTGCCATCGCTGGTCAAGGCGCGCACCCTCGGTGCGGCGTATCAGCTCTTCAGCGAGCGCAAGCTGGGTTCGCTCGAGGCCGGCAAGCAGGCCGATCTCGTGGTTCTCGACCGCAACGTGCTGAAGGTACCGGTGGAGCAGATCGACAAGACCACCGTGCTGGAAACCTTCTTCCAGGGCCGCCCGGTGAGTGGCACGCTGCTGCCGGCCGCCGGGCGCTAAGCACTCCTGTCCCTACTGCTCCAGCGCGGGTGGCCCCGTCACCGTGGTCAGTGCCGCCGTGACCAGCAGGACCAGCGCCGCGAAGAACAGCTCTGCCCACACCGTGCGCACGAGCACGCGCACGGCGGATGAATCCCCCTCGAGCAGCCGCGGCGTAAGGCGCAACTTGTTGTAAGCGGCGAGGCTGAGCATCGCGGCGACCAGCGCCACCTTGCACAGCGCCAGACGTGCATAGTCGCCATCGACGCGCACCGCGCCGTCGTTATTCAGCATGACCCACAGCAACACGGCGCCGGCGGTGAGCAGCGCGCACACCATCGCGACGGCGACGCGGCCAAAGGCGGCGGCCGCGGCGGCCGTGCGCGGCCCCCTCGGATCTCCCCGCGCAATCATCGCCAGGGGCGGCAGCGCGCCGAGCCAGAAGGCCACGCACAACAAGTGCAGGGAGTGCAGCGCGATCACCGGCTTCGGATGCGCAAGCGCATGTGCATGTCCGGTCCAGGCAAATGAAGTGACGGCAAGCACCGCGCCGGCGGTGGCCAGCGCCTGCCAGCCGCGCGCGCGTGACACGCTGAGCGCGGCGGATGCGAGCACCAGGCCTCCGACGCGCACGAGCGCTGCGCGGCGTTCATCCGATTGCAGCACCATGTCCAGGAGAGACGCATCAAACATCCCCGACGGTTGCCCACTCAACGATCCGGCCAGCAATGGAATGCGCAGGCCGCTGAGCACGACCGCCAGCAGCAGCGCGATGCCGATCAGCTTCTCGATGCGGCGCCGGTCGGCGAGGATGAGCGCCTGACCGCAGGCGGTGAGAAAGAGCACGCCCCCGGCGCCGATGAAAACGGCGCCATACAGGCAGGCCTTGAGTGCCACCGATGCACCGTCCCAGCCACTGAGGCTGAAGCCATCCATGGGTCAGTGCTTGACGGCTCCGGCGATCGAGAATGAAAACGTCCCGTGCGTCACGTGACCATCGCCGCCCGACAAGGCGCGCCACTGCACCACATATCGGCCGGCGCCGAGCGGCGGCAATGGCAGGGTCACGTCGGCGGACGCGGCGGCCCCGCGATCCACCGCGACGGGTATGTCACCGCCCGTGCCCTTGATCACCACCGAGGCCAGCTTCACGCCTTCGTTGAAATGCAACTGCAGCGTGGTGGGCGCGGAAAGAAGCTGTGCGCCTTCCGATGGCACGGAAGTTGTCAGCTTGGCGTGGCCGATGGCCTGCGTGGCGAGCAGCGCTGCGAACAAGGCAATCACGATTCGGCTCATGGCTTCAGGTCCTCAGGTAGCTGGCACCGTTGACATCGATCACGCCACCGGTCATGGCGGCAGGAGCATCCAGCGCACAATACACCGCGGCGGCGGCCACTTCCTGCGGCTGATTGACCCGCCCCAGCGGATGCTGCTCGAGAATCGCGGCGCCGCCCGGACCGGCCAGATGTTCCGTCGCCATTTCGGTTTCCACCCAGCCCGGCGCGAGGCAGTACACATAGATGCCGTTGGGCGCGAGCGACTTGGCCATGGACTGCGACATGGCATTCATGCCGGCCTTGCTGGCGCCATACGCCGGCGCGTCGGGTTCGCCGCGAAAGGCTCCACGCGAGGAAATGTTGACGATGCGGCCACGGCCGAAACAAGCATCCACTGGCGCACGCCGCGCCATGGCCTGCGCCGCCAGCAGCGACAAATGTGCAGGGCCGATCAAATTCGCGGACAGCGTCTGTTCCCAGCGCGCAAGCCACGTGGCTTCATCCACTTTCAGTGGCGTGTGATCCAGAAACAGGCCGGCGTTGTTGATGAGCACATCGACGTGCGCGAACTTCTCGACGGCCCGCTGCCACAGCCGGGAGGTCGCCGCGCGATCCCCAAGATCCGCATCGAACAGGGCATGACCACTGCCCGGCAGCGACGCCAGGGCAACCTCCGCGGCATCGCGATTGCTGCGGTAATGCAAGGCGACGCGCACGCCGCGCTGCGCCAACTGCAAGGCGATGACGCGGCCGATGCCGCGCGATGCGCCGGTGACCAGGGCCACCCGTGAAGAATCCGCGTTCATGTGCCTCGATCCGGCGCGGCCCGCGCGGCCGCGCAGGCACTGTCGTCGCAAGCGGCGTGGATGTCAATTGGCCGGGCATTTGTGCGAAGCTACGCGCATTGCCGGCAATGCACAGAACGCGACGATGGACGGATTTTCCGTCGACACCCACCTGAGCTTCGACGACTGGCGCGCCTACCAGCGCGCCTTCCAGCAGCGGGTGCTGGTCGACCAAAATCCTTTGCGCACCTTCCTGTTCGTGATCGCCGCGAGCCTGCTGCTCGGGTTTCTCGGCGCCGCCTTGCTGCAGTACTTGCGCTATCCGGTGCATGTCTGGGAAATCATCGCCGGCATGGCGGTGGCCTATGGGTCCATCGTCCTGCGTACGCGCCGTGCGCATCGCGCCGCCATTCCCCTGGCCGATGGCGTCATTCTCGGCGCCACGCACTACGAGTTCGCAGCGGATGGCATCCATCAGCAGCGCGCCCAGGCGCGCATCCACGTGGCATGGAGCGCGCTGCAGGCCATCACCGCAACATCGCAGTACTTGTATCTGTGGATCGACCGGCTCTCGGCGTACATCGTTCCCATACGCGATCTACCGCCGGGCATGAACGCCGCCCAGGCGACGGCAACCCTGCGCGCCCTTGCCGCCGCCGCCAAGGCGGCGCCGGATGCGGCGGCGGCCACGCAGCAAATCGGCGCATTCTCCGCGGCATCCGCTGCAGCCCGGTCGCGCTCGAGCGCAGCGGTCACCGGCAACGCAACGGTGTTGGGATCGCTGCGCGATGCGCTGAAGGTGTACGCATTCGTGCCTTTGCGCCAGGGCGTTGCGGTCCATCAGGGCGCCACGTTTGCGCTCGGCATGGCCGCCATCGCGCTGTGGATTGCGTTGGATGGTCTGGCGCAGGACCCACTCACGGAGTTCTCCGCGCTGGGCATCAACGGCATCGCCGTTTACGTGCTGGCGGCGCTGGGCGTGGCATGGTTGATGGCTCTGCGCAGCGAGCCTGCGCTGCCCGTCCGCAACACGGTGTGGATCGTGGCCGTGCTCGCGCCCCTGGCGGTCATCGGTACGTGGCTCGCAAGCTTCAAGGATCCGCCATGGTCGACCTTGATCCTGACGGTGACCGCGCTGCTCGCCGTCATCGACGCGGCGCGCGTGCTGCGCGCCATGACCGGGCAAACCCAGTTGCGCGCGGCGGCCGGCGGTCTCGCGACGGCGGTTCTGCTGTGGATGACGCTCGGCGCCCTGCTCGTCAGCGCAACCGTCTGGTATCTGCCGGACATGAGCGATGCGCAGGAGGCGCAAGCCTCCGACGTGGACATCGAGGGCAGCCTGTATGAACAGCCGGCCCGCATCGACGCCGCGCTGGCGGCAGTGGCGCCGCATGCCGGTGCCGCGCCCGAGGCCTACATGCTCGGCTTCGCCGGCGTGGGCGAACAGCGCGTGTTCGCCGAGGAGATCAAGCTGGCGGCCGACGTGCTGGGGAAGCGCTACGGCAGCGCGCAGCGCAGCCTGCTGCTGATCAACGACCAGCGCGATCTGGATTCGCATCCGCTGGCCACGGTGACGGCACTGGAACGCTCGCTGCGCGGCATGGCGCAGCGCATGAACCCCGAGCAGGACGTGTTGTTCCTGGTGCTGTCCTCGCATGGTTCGCAGGACGCATCCATCGCCGTCTCCAACGGTGGCATGGAATTGAACCCACTGGATGCCGACGCGCTTGCCGATGCCTTGCAGGATTCGGGCATCCGCTACAAGGTGATCATCATCTCGGCCTGCTATGCCGGTGGCTTCATCCCCGCGCTCGGCGACGAGAACACGGTCGTTCTCGCAGCCGCCTCCGCGGACCGCACCTCGTTCGGCTGCGGCAGCGACCGCGATCTTACGTATTTTGGCGAAGCCTTCTTTCGCGACGCGCTGCCCGGCGCGCCCTCGCTGCGAGCCGCGTTCACGCTCGCCGCGTCGGCGCTGGCGAAGCGTGAACTGGCAGAGCACGAAACGCCCTCCAAACCGCAGGCGTATTTCGGCGGTGCAATCATGGCGCATCTGGCGGCGCTGGAGCCGGCTCAGGGGCCCGGGCGCACGCCGCTCCCGGCATCGCCGCGCACGCCGCTGCCGGCGCCGCAGGTCAGCGCCCGGTTGAATCGTTAGACGCGACGAGCGCGCATCGCGCGCCCGCGGCTACGCCGCCTTGGCGAGCTCTGCGTCGATGGCCGCGACCAGACGCGGGTCATCGGCCGTGACGTCGGGCGAGAACCGCGCGACCACCGAGCCTTTCCGGTCGACGAGGAATTTCTCAAAATTCCACAACACGTCCGCCTGATTGGCAGGATTGACGCCGTAGCCTTTCAGACGCTCGCGGAACGGACCCTCGCCCGTGGCCTGCGGCTTGGCGGCGGTGAGCGCCGCGTACAGCGGATGCTGATCGGCGCCCAGAACCGATATCTTGGCGAACAGCGGGAAATGCACGTCATAGTTGGTGGCGCAAAAGCTGGCGATCTCGGCTTCGGTGCCCGGCTCCTGTCCCATGAAATTGTTCGCCGGAAAGCCGAGCACTTGCAATCCCTTGGCGCGCTTGTCCTGATAGAGCTTTTCCAGGCCGGTGTACTGCGGCGTCAGTCCGCACTTGGAGGCCACGTTCACCACCAGCAGCACGTTGCCGCGGTAGTCGGCGAGGCTTGCGGCCTTGCCGTCGATCTTCTTCACGGGAATGTCATAAACCGAACCGGCCATTGCGATCTTCCTCCATCGATGATCAACGAACTTTTACACGAACCACCCGGGGCATCAAACTCGAAACGTTGCGCGACGGGCCGCGAGTCCGCGGCACGGCGCGCACGAGGCCTTACTTGGCGGGTTTTCGAAACTTGAACAGAAACTGATCCGTCTTGCCGCGCACTTTGGGATCGAACACCGCCAGCGTGTGATCATCGGCGGCATGCGCCAACAGCTTGCTCTGCGCTTCGAGCACGAAGCCGGCGGCCGTGACCTCGGCCTTCACCACCGCGGGATCGATGCGATGCAGCTTGGCGGTATCGCGCGCGCCGGAGCCCGCTTCGGCCACGTGGTCGATGACCAGAAACACGCCACCGGGCTTGAGCGCATTGAACATCGCCTTGTTGAACGCGGCCACATCCACACCCGGTACATTGTGCACATCGTGGTAGTTCTGCGCCGTGAACACGAGATCAGCCGGCGCCGGCAGGCTCAGCGATTGCACCGACGATTCGACGATGCTGATGTTGGGATAGTGGGGATCCTTGGCCGATGCCTTCGCGCCGGCGGCGTAGTCCGGCGTGTCGGCCGTCGCATCGGCCGGTCGGGGTGTAGTCACGGCATACACATGGCCTTGCGGTCCCACCGCGCCACTCAGCACGCGCGTGAAATAACCACCGCCCGGAAACAGTTCAGCGACCACCATCCCCGGTTTGACGCCCGCGAAGGCCAGCGTTTCAGCGGGCTTGCGCTCCGAATCACGCTGCACGTCCGCCGCCGGACGCGCGCCGTCTTTCACCGCGGTGGCGATGCTCGCCGGCACTGCGCCGGATGCCCCGAGTGACGCCAGTGATGCGAGAAGAAAAGTTGAAATAATTACAACGGAACGTCGCATGAAATTCCCCCTTCGTTTGTGATCCGATTTGGACCGGCGAATCATCCGCCGGTTCGTTCCGGCGACTACTTGTGATCGACAGCATCCTTGGCCGCCTGCTTCGCGTCGGCGGCGGCGTCCTTGGCGGCTTGAGCGGCGTCTTTCGCCGCATCCTTTGCGTCGGCGGCGGCATTCTTCATGCTGGCGGCGGCTTCTTCCGCGGCCGCCTTGGCGTCGCTGGCCGCGTCTTTGACGGCCGCGTGCGCGTCTTCAGCTGCGTCCTTGAGCTTTTCGTGATCGCGCATGTCGAGCGCGTCCTTGGTGCTGTCCACCGCCTTGTCCAGCGCGGATTCCTTCTTCGCGCACCCGAGCAACAACGTGCTGGCCAGCGCGACCGACAACCATATCGTCAAGGTTTTCATGTCAAAATTTCCTCGGTAAAAGCTTGAAATTCCGTAGTGCGCCGCAATGCAGCGGTGCACGCGGACAATACAACGAATGCTCACCGGCCGCATCACCATAGAGCTACCATCACATTAATTTTCTGATGGCCGATGCAACAAAACCCTGTCGCCGAAGGTCACACCTTTCAACAGACCCGCAGGACATTCCCATGTTGATATTGACCCGCAAGAGCGGCGAGACCATTCGCATCGGCGACTCCATCGCCGTGACCGTGCTCGAGGTGAAGGGCACCCAAATACGCCTGGGGATCGATGCGCCCAAGGAAATCGTCGTGGACCGCGAAGAAGTGGCATTGCGCAAGAAGGCCGAACGCGAGGCACGTTGATGCGCGCGGGCGGCGCCGCCGCCCGGCGATAACCCCGTTGCGGCTCCCCAGCCGTTTACCTGCTTAGGAGCGGATTTCATGCGGCGCCCGCCGCAATCCGGAAAATCCGCAGCAGGAGGACTTCGCATGTACACGCGCGCGCCATCGGCGTCGCTGCTCGCAGACCGGGGCGTGGCGTTCACTTTCGTGGTCCTGTTTCACATCGTTGTCGGATACGCCTTCATTTCCGGGCTGACCACCACCATCATCAAGCGCGTGATCGACCCCTTCGTCGTGACACCGGTCGTGGAGCCACATCGCCCAGACGTGATTCCGCCACCACCGCAGGTTCGCTTTGCTCCGCTCGAAGTTCCCCCGTTGGAGAACCCCGGCGTCTCGATCCCCCAAGACGATGGCGTGCACGTGCAGGCCAATTCTCCGCCCACAGAGTCCGCCGGCGAGGCGCCCAGCGTGCCCGCGCCGACGCTCACACCCGTGCGCATGGATCCGCGGCACCCGCTCAAAGTCGGTCCCGATCATTATCCCGACAGCGCCATTCGCTTCGGCCAAGAAGGGCGCTGCGTGGTGAGCCTCGGCGTCGCGGCGGATGGGCGCATCGTGGACTTCTCGCTGCAAACCAGCAGCGGCTTCGAGGCGCTCGATGCGGCCTGCCTGAACGCGGTGCGCGGCCAGCGCATGCTGCCGGCCCTGCAGGATGGCAAGCCCGTGCCGAGCAGGGCTTCGATCCCCATCGCGTGGAAGCTCGAATCCCGGTAGCCGCCCGTAATCGCGGTTGCCTGCTTGGACGGCCCGTGCCCTCCCGGTCCATACTGCGGCACGTCAACCGGGAGAACATGACATGCAGACGGCAAAGTCCTTCGCGGCCATGGTGATGCTGGGGTGCCTACTCGCATGGCCGGCAGTAGCCGACCCCGCCCTGACACGCATCGCCGGACATTGGCTCACCGAACCCAAGGACGGCATCATCCTGCTCAGCGTCGATGCGCAGGGTCATCTGCAAGGGCAGATCGTCGGCGGTAATCATCCCGGCCGCAAGGACGATCACAATCCCGACCCGGGCTTGCGCGCGCGGGAATTGCGCGGCCAGATCATCCTCAAGGACATGAACTACGACGGCAACGGCCACTGGTCCGGCGGCAGCATCTACAAGCCGGACAACGGCAAGACCTACAAGTGCAAGATCACGCTGAATGACGACGGCACGCTCAGCGTGCGCGGCTTCATCGGCTTTTCTTTGCTGGGCGTCACCCAGACCTGGACGCGCTACTCCGGCACGTCCATGAATTTGCCGCCGGCCCCGTAGCGGCATCGGATTGGGAGCGCGGCTATGTCAGAATGGCGGCGCACGACTGGCCGTGCGGCTTCGGATCGCGCCATGCCCAAGAAGATCGACATCGACTCCGCCGTGTCCGTGACCGGATCGGCCTACCCCACCCCTTTCGATGAACCCTGCCGCCAGCGCTTTCGGCGCCGTCTCGGCGACGTGGCCGGGCTCACGCAATTCGGCGTCAATCTCATGCGGCTTCAGCCTGGCGTCTGGTCGAGCCAGCGTCATTGGCACACCGTGGAGGATGAATTCGTCTACGTTCTCTCCGGTGAAGTGGTGCTGGTGACCGACTCCGGTGAAGAAACGCTGCGCGCCGGCGATTGCGCCGGATTCAAGGCCGGCGTTGCCGACGGGCATCATCTGCAGAACCGCAGCCAGAGCGAAGCCGTGGTCCTGGAAGTGGGCTCGCGCCTCACCGAAAACGACGAAGCCTGGTATCCCGACATCGACATGATGGCCCTGAAACGCCGCGCGGGCTACGCGCATCGTGATGGCCGCCCCTATCCTCCCAACAAGAAGTAAACCCATGTCCCATCTGCTCCGTCTGACGCTCATCTGCCTGCTGGCAGCCGCGCTTCCCGCTCATGCGGACGTGCTGCTGCAGAACGCCCGCATCATCGATGGCACGGGCAGGCCCGGCTTCACCGGCGATGTGCGCATCCGCGCCGATCGAATCGTGGGCGTCGCGGCGCATCTGAAGCCGCAAGACGGCGAGACCGTCCGTGACGTCAAGGGCCTGGCGCTCGCGCCCGGCTTCATCGACATGCACAGTCATGCGGACCGCGGCCTGCTCGAGGATCTGGACGCCGCAACGCAGACACGCCAGGGCGTGACCACGATGGTGGTGGGACAGGATGGCGATTCCAACTATCCCTTGCGCAATTGGCTGGGCAAGCTGGAAGCCACGCCGCCGGCCGTGAACGTGGCCAGCATGGTCGGACACGCCACGGTGCGCGCGCAGGTTCTGGGTAAGGATTTGTTCCGCCCCTCCTCTCCTGCGGAACTGGAGAAGATGAAAAGCGTGCTGGCCTCCGAGCTGCAGGCCGGCGCCTTCGGCATTTCCACAGGGCTTGAATACGAACAGGCGCATTTTTCCACCACCGAAGAAGTGGTGGCGCTGTCCAAGGTGGCGGCCGGCACCGGCGGCTTCTACATCTCGCACGTGCGCGATGAGGGCAACGACGTCTTCAAATCCTATGACGAGATCCTGCGCATCGGCCGCGAAGCCAAGCTGCCGGTGGAGATCACGCACATCAAGCTCGCGGCGCCTCCCATGTGGCATCTGGCCGCGAAACGCATGCCGGCCTACTTCGAACGGGCGAAACGCGAGCATGTGCAGCTGTGGGCCGACGTGTACCCGTACACCTATTGGCACTCGACCATCCGCGTACTCGTCACCGACCGCGATTTCTTCAACCCCGCAAAGGTGGCGGCGGGCCTTGCGAACAACGGCGGCGCAGCCGCCATCCGGCTGGCGCGCTATACGCCGGACCCGTCGGTGGCCGGCAAGACCTTGGACGAAATCGCGAAGATCTGGAAATTGAGCGAGGTCGACACCTACATGCGCATCGTCAAGGCGACACTGGCGGAACTGGATTCAGACGCCGACATGGAGAACATCATCGGCACCTCGTCGGTGTTCCAGTGGATCGTCAACAGCGTGATCGTCTCGCTCGGGCAGACGGTGTTCACGCTGGTGCTGGCCTCGCTGGCCGGCTACGGCTTCGCGCGCACCGAGTTCCCGGGCCGAC
>JAOTRH010194542.1:0-11496 GCA_034768845.1 Heliamphora exappendiculata
ATCAAACAAACTAGAACTGATTTAATGAGCAATTCGTAGTTTCACAATCTGAACTAGTGCATACTTACACATGCATGGCTTAATCTTTGAGACAAACATGACTATTGCTGCTAGTTATCATTTATTTGCGAGTATGTGTTCTATGACTTCTGTTTACCCATAAAGCCGTTGTTCGTTGCGGATAACAGGTGTGCCAATGTTGAACTACCGATTGCTCAGCTTGATTGAATTGCAAGCCTGATCCTCTGGCATCCACTATCTAGTGATTCCCCCACTACTACAATATCCATCTTCCATAATTGGTGATCGCCATCACAACACCAAGCCTTGGTACCGTGTAACTAAGGGTAAATTAGTGGGAAGCCAGAAATGTCGCCAACCTGAAAAGCCTGAAAAGCTCAACAGGGGAGACCAGTGCCAGATTCTTGAAGAATGAGGAACAAAGGGATTGATCGAGAAAGATCTCTTGTTCTTATTATAAGAAGAAGCTTGTATTGTTTGGGAAGGAATTTTGATTAATCAAAAAGAAGAATTTACTTCAACCTATATGCCCTTAAGCACGGCCATCACTTTAGGGATAATTTTTTTCGCTACCTTTTTTGGAGAACCACCTAAAGTTCCAACTAAAAAAGATGAAATGATTTTTCATTATCTCAACTGAAGTACCAAGCCCCATAAACGCCGCCAACCTCAAAAGCTTGAAAAGTTTAACAGGGGAGACCAGTGCCATTTTAAAAATCACAGGGCTTGGAAGGCCAGTAGCCTCTAGAGGACTTCAGTGCAATCGACCCTTTTGTTTGCGTATTTGGTGGACAGATCTGTTAAAATATAATATTCCTTTTTTTCTTTCTTTTTTAACAATTGAGGTGGTCATAACCTTGCTGGTTTTTCATAGTTTGTTGCCTTTTCTGCCTTCCATGAGTGATGCTTCTTTCAACATTCTGTTTTTCTTTTATAATTACTTTTATTTTCAATCCAAAGGCTGTAATTGCTATTACCTCCCCTCCAGTACATCTGCACTGAATTCATCCACAGTACTTGCACTGTAACCTTCAGGCTTGACATTGCTGCTGTTATTGAACTTATATCAGACATCGCCACTATATCGTCATCACCACCTTCAATCTCTCTTCTTCCCCTACCATATCTAGGATTTCAAGTTGGCTACAGCTGGTTCGTCTTATTGATCTTTTAAATGTTTTCAAATTGCCATGGTACAACTAGCTCTCTCTCAATTGCCTTTCCTTTGTAGATGAGGGGGAGTCCCTTAATAGTAGCTTTCAACACTAAAGATTTACCTCCTCAAGTGCCATCTGTCTTGGGCATAATGAGTTTAATGAGGATATAATTATTCTCTTGTATAGGTTAAGGAAACAAGTTTGTAGGCACCAGAGTAGAATGGCCCTCATATGAGAATGGCCCTCATAGGAGAATAGTGTAAAAAGATTCATGTAGCCGACTTTAATTGATTGAAATAAAGGCTTAGTTTGGTTTGGTATGCAACTTTTGGTCCAAAAAGAGGACTTTATGTATGTTTTTGTTCCTATGCTCTCTCTTCAGTGAACAAAGTTTATTCATAACAAAAGAAAACCTCATCTTTTCCTTTGAAAAAAAGCTAGACATTTTAGTGGATAGTTTTTGGCAGTCCCTTGCTAGTGAATTGTCATTATTGGCAATCCTCATTTGAACCTTAATTTTGTCACCCATTGTAAGAAAATTCTCAAGATATTTCCATCTCCTAAAACAAAACATCTTCTCATAATTTTTAGGTTAATCATTAGGTGGTAAAGATATTAATGTATTTGCTATAGGACCTAGTTGGTTTATGTATATCTAATCACTGGGGATTGTTAATACTAGATTTTGGTTATTTGTGTGTTTGTTGTAAGTTAGCTTGTTGAATACACGATGTTTGGTGAAATAATATTAATCTATGTGGTTATTTATTTGTTTATATATAGGTCTGATGGGAAAGAAGTGATGGTGGATAACAAATTTCTAAAGGCTAACAATCCACTTCTGGTAATTTCTTATCTTTTCTCAGCTTTGTAATTTTTTTTTCTTCATTGACATTGTGGTAGCTTCAAGAACAAAGGCTGTGTTTGTTCCTCCTTTTTCCTGTTGTTGGATTTAATGGGTGATACTGGGATTTTCAATCCCATTGGCTTAGAAGTTTTGTGTTTTTGATCAAGGTCAATCTTCCACCTTTCGGTAGGTGTTCTCTACCATCTCTAGTGAACTTCTTAACCTCTCTGGTATTCCATCCTAAATAGCCTTAGCTTTAAACAATGCTCCAAGAGGCATTGCCAAGGAAGTGACCAGCAGTGAATCAGTGAATTTTTTTTTTTGGAGGGGGTAACTAAAAGTATACAATGGCGCTCAATACATGTCCAAAAGGCATAACAGGGTGGTGGTAGAGAAAAACACAAAAACAAGGGATTTCTTAACCTAAAGAACCCTTTCACAACCCGAGAGGATATACAAAACAAGAGATGTCTTTTCTTTTTTCTTTTCCAAATCACCCAACATTACGGGCATGTTTGATTGACCGAATTTGCCTTGAGATTGAATTATATATCCAAATGGAGTATATTTCGCTTGTTTGAATTCAACAAGCAGTGAAAGGATTATTCATTCATTGGATTACTAATCTCACAAAATGTAAAATATACTGTACTTAAAGAATATGGTATTACTAATTCTTTTATTATTAGTCCCTAAGAATTTCTTATAAAGTAGGATTATATATCCCCTCATTATTAAACTAATCAATCAAACAAGACATATAAGTACATAAACAGATATGAATGAACGTAGAAAGGAAGAAAGGACCAGACCTTGAAACCCCTTGCCAATGGTGGTTCCGGACACATCAACTAAATCCCCTTCATTAAAGAGCTCCTCGAAAACCAGCCGCTGATTGGGGTCAAATCCCTCGACGGACGGCAACCGAAACTCCTGCAGGTGGCGCAACGGGATGATGCCGGACTTCTGGAGATGACCCATCTCCGGCTTTGTTAGCTTCCGGTCTCGAACCCGCCGGTAACCGACCTGGACCGCCGAATAGCCGTCGGTGGCCTTCGTCTTCACCTGAGTCACAATGTTGCCCTCTCTGAAACCCACAACCGTGACGGGGACGACGGTGCCGCCGGGCTCGAAGAAACTCATCATTCCCAGTTTCGTCCCCATTACGCCAATTCCGGCCTCCATAGACATTATAATGGTAGTCGGAAATGGGGAAAGCTTTCTGGGTTTTGGGAATTGCGTGGGGATGAGAGAAGGGCCGAAGAGAGAAGAAGAGGAACATCGGAGAGAGGTAAAATTGCGAGGGGGAGGTCGGATAATCGAGGATGGTGGTGATGAGGAAGAGGATGAGTAAGGGGAAAGATGTCTTTTGGCGGATGATGAGATTATTCCGGTGGAAGGAAGTGAGACGGTCGCCATGTTTGAGACTTGAGAGCAACTGAGAGGAAGAAAGTGGAGGATGAAGGCGAAGAGAGCGAGCGACCTCAAGCTTATCTACTCTGGGATGGTTAAGAATTGACAGTGGCAATTTTAAACTTTTTGTTTATTTTTGGTTTTTCAGTATTTTTTATTTATTTATATTAATTTTTAAAAATTATTTTAATAAGATGAACTAAAAAATAAAAAAATATAAAAAATATTTATTAAAGATGAAAATAAGTAACATACCCTTACTTTGGCTTAATTGTATCTTTCTGGTGACCTTTTTATATTTTGATAATAAATAAATAAAAAATTTTAACTCGTCTCGATGGAAGGAGTCACAAAATATAATTTTTTAAACTAAATTTTAAAAATTCTTAACTAAAAATAAGACTGAATAAAATAAAATAAATAAACAAACAATTAATCCAAACGGGAGAGGACAGAAGATAATTTGCAAACTTCAAATGATGGTAGTCAGAGCCAAAGAAGATGGTAGTTGAAAATTTGTATTTTGGGATATTTTAATAATTTTATATATTTTAAAAAAAAAAGGTAGGTGTATTTAAATAGTTTTATGGTGTAAATAGAATAAGTAATTTTAAATACACAAATTTGTTAAATGCACCCACCAATTAATAATTTTTTAAATATAAATTTGTCTTGGTATAAAATTACAAAACTAACTCACACATGTAAAAATACATAGACATTAGTTGCTAAGTACATCCACCAAAATTTGTATCATATGTATTTTTCTCCTATTCTCACTCTCTTCTTCCCTCTCTTCTTCTCTTCTTAATCATTGGATTGTCAATTGTAACCTTCGAATGGGATTATCAACATAACAAATGGCCATCCATGACCATGATAAAACATTGAATGCAAGTTTTTTTTTAATCTAGTTTATCATTTTTGCGAGTTCCTTTGGGTGTGTCGTTTGACATACACATGGATTACCATGCGCATGAGATTGCTGATTTCTTAAGGAAATGTGGCCCTCTTCCCTTTGAGTCCACCTACTCGTATTGGTGTAAATTTGACATGTTACCCAAGTTGAAGGTTTCATCTATGGAGTTAATTGTAAGTTAGAGTTAGACTTGATTGCTAAAAAATTCTATGAGTTTGACATAGGGAGAAAATTACAAATGCTTCAAAAGTTATGAGAGTTTAGTTGCTCGAGATTTGACTTTCTTAGCAGAACTAGACATTAAACAATGACCTCGGGGTCGTTCATAGATAATGATAAATACTAGTACTAAACATTCTCCTTGAGCACTTGAGTTGATTGATTCGGTTCACGATAGTTATTTGCCAATGCCTACTCAATGAACTATTACTATTACTACGACGTTTGTGAATGTGGAGGTTAAAAGAAGACAGAAGGAAAGGGTTTATGGCATATGTACGGTAAATTTGAAGTCATAAGAACTTGCATTACCTGAAGGTTTACGTCCTTACATTTGACATGGGAAGGATTCCACTGTTGATGGCAATTGTGGATTTCAAGTAGTCGTCGATCTAATGGGATATGGAGAAGATGGGTGGATTGACATGCGAAAGGATTACTTGATGGAGTTAGATGCTCACTGAGATCACTACAGAATTCTATATGGTACTGAACATCGAGATGTAGAGCTAACTCATATATTATCCAACTCTGAGAAATGTCCATCATATCTTGTCATTTGCACCCATTCTCAATACAACTGTCATTCACAAACTTTCTGTCATGCTCCAAATTCTGGGTCATGTGAAATACCCACAAACAACTAACCCGAGAATACACTCTCAAGATAAAACATACATGCATTGTATATAAACGCTAAATGGCTACAATACACAAGACTCCAACGCCAAAAGATTACACTACACGGTTCCAACACCGAAAAAATATGTTATAACATACATGTAACAAAGGAACAAAAAGGAAGACTACTCCTCTTCTACTTCTTCAGCAACCCCGAGATCAACCTGCGTGACCGGTACCTGAAAAAAATCAAATCCCACACCGTGAGCCAAAGCTCAGCAGAAACTAGACAGGCATGTAGTATAAGCTAAACATGATAGGAAAATGAGGTGTAGTTTTAGACTCTCTTTCAAGCCTTAAAAATAATTTCGCATGCAAGGAAAAGTGAGGATACAACCATGTTTTTGACTCACTCACAGGAGCCTTGAAAACAGTTGGAAAACGATTTTTAGATCGCGATTCAGACGACTCTTAAAACAGTTTGAAAATTGGTCTATCCGTCCCATAATGCAGTACATGCAATCCATGATACGTCCAACCGGCCCTCACACGCCGCAACCACAGTCCTAACACTGAGATAAAGATCCGCACATAAACATACATTCCCGGGTTAAAACCGTATACTATGGGGTAAAATCATAGACCAAACCACGGGATAAAATCGCAAACCAAACCACGGGGTAAAACTGCATACTAAATCACGGGGTAAAACTGCATACTTTACCATAAGCCACGGGATGGAACCGCCGACTACTGATTATACCACAGGATAAAATTGTAAACCACGGGATAAGACTACACACAACGGGATAAAACCGCATATTATAGGATAAAACTAAAAACTATGGGATAACACCAAAAATTACGGGATAACACCGAATCACCATATGCATATTAAACCAGGGTTTAAATGCATAAAACCACGTACTATCACTACGTTTCACAAACCACGTCACATGCTACACACGCGACTCACAGAATACTTGCAACCCATGTAACATATACCATATGCATCCGTTCCACATATTTCACATAACCATACTTACAAAACTTTTGAGTCTTAAAGTATGCAATCACGGTACACGTAACGATACCAAAACATGTAATCCACTTACATAATCCATGCATAATAAACCATAGTTATAAATGCATAAAGTCAGCTATAAGCGCACATAGTCATATAACATCAAACCGTGACATCACCCGCCACAAAATCTGACATCCACTCACAGGGACAACCGGCAACCCACACAATCAAGTCTAATTGGAAGGCTACACGAAACCCCTCAAACCACGAGGTTACAAACACCACATTTCTCCTCAAAGAGGATCAAGGGCCCAAACACACTCCATACCTAACCACGACGCACACAACCGTGTCACAACACCCAAAACCAACCATGCACGTCAGACCCGAGGACGGCACCTAAACAAACACCTGAGATCACGACATGATACCCAAAAACATAACACTACTAACCAAACCCCAAAGGGCATCCAACAGTATTTCAATTGACTAGCCCCATAATCAATTAACTGAATACCATAAGAAACCAATTGGAAACCAAGAACCAAAACACCGAACCACCAAAAATACACCCCAGCACTTCAGTCGACTGGACCCAACCCCCAGTTGACTGAACAACACACTGGAAACCATGAAAAACACCACAAAGCACTATCCAGTCGACCGACCCTCGAGGTCCAGTCGACCGAACTTAAGAACCAAGATCCAGTCGACTGAACTCATAGGTTTGGTCGACTGAACTGGGGCGAACACCGTTTTTGAGCTACGGGTTCTAGCCTCTAAACCTCAAATCAACACCTCCAAACACCGATTCAACACCCTCGGACATCCACACACCCAAGCCAAACACCAAACCCTCGAAAGAAACTCTCGAAACACGATTTCATCCATCGAAATCGACTAATAATCGATTTTAAACCCAAAAACCCAACTTTTAAACAAAATCAGATCTACAATAATTTAACCGTTAAAAACACACACACAATTACACGTAGCACCCTTATACAGTAGTAGGGTCTAGAATCCTACCTCGGTGAGTTAAAAATTTGATACCTCAAATCACGTGCAAAATCGAATTTCGCCGGAATAAAATTATGTCCAGATGGTTGCGTAGACCACGACGCCAAAAGCAATGATCCGCTGTTGGATAGTTGAAAACTGAGTCTCGGGCCCCCGAGAACTTAGAGAGAAGGCAGAGAGAAAAAAAAAACTTACTGGAGAAGTTTTAAAAATATCTTTTGAAAATATCTAACTCTAGATATTTATAGGTCTTCAAAATATCTTCTTTTTTTTTTTCGAAATTCGCACCACAACGGACCATGGTCCCGAAAACTTACCCCACATGCATATCTAAACCCGATCATGGATCAAAAATAATAAAAACATGTTCAAACGAAAACACGTAACGCGCGTCCGAAAACGCCGAAAAAAAACGGGTTAGGGTCTCACACCTTCAGAACATGACTAATGCACTTTAAAGGAAGCCTTTTTGATTGAACCGAAATAGAAGAAGCAATGTGGTGACGAAAACTAGATAATAAAAATGAATCTTCGCGTGCATCAAGAATTGGACCACTCGAGTTCTCAACATCAACAGCATGTTCTTCAACATCAACAGCATGTTCTTCTGCATCAAGTGCCTCCCACCCATGAATTGTATTAGGCTCAACACGATCTTCATTAGGATATAGTATCCTCACATCACCACCCTGACGCCTTCGATTAGAAGTAGTTGATTTAATCCTAATCGAGCCTCCGTCTTCCATATTTAAAACATTAAAAATATTAGTGTATTAAGTAATATAAAAATATTATGCTAACTAATACCGTGTTATATAAACGAACTAGGCCTATCATATCAAATTTTATTATAATCTAATAAAAGTTTTAACATGTGAACTAATAAAAACTTTTAACATATGAACTAATAAAAACTTAACATATAAATTTTACATATACCTAACATGTGAAGTCAGTAATAAATTGTTTGGGCCTATCAAGCCCAACGTAAGATATTTGTTCAGCCACAAATAGCCTAACAAACTGTATCTATTTAGCTCTATAATCCGAACGAACTGCTTCTGTGTTGACACTGTGAATTCGAACATAAAGCATTAGTTTGGCTAACAAGGTCCGAACATGTTGAGATTCACCATTTTATAAAATTCGTTCATTGTTGAATCAATCAAGCGGTATTATTCATCTAGGGTTTATGTAAAGAGTGTGAAATTAAATTTTATACTAACTAATACGGCGTAATATAAACAAACAAGGCCTATCTTATAGAATTTTATTATAATCTAATAAAAGTTTTAACATGTGAACTAATAAAAACTTAACATACAAATTTTACATATACCTAATATGTGAAGTTAGTAACAAGTTGTTTGGACTTGTCAAGCTCGTCATAAGATATTTGTTTGGCCACAAATAGCCTAACAAATTGTATCTAATCGGCTCTATAATCCGAACAAACTACATCTGTGTTGACACTGTGAATCTGAACATAAAGCAATAGTTTGGCCAACCAGGTCTGAACAAGTCGAGATTCACCATTTTATAAAACCAGTTCATTGTTGAATCAATCAAGTGACATTATTCATCTAGGGTTTATGTAAAGAGTGGGAAACTAAAATTTAAAAACTTATTTTCATTGGTACGTCTATATAACAAGTAAGAGGGAAGAAGTGAAATGCATAAATACCTTCTTACGAGTAAGAGGAAAGAGAGTATCTAAGCTAAGGAATATAAATAGTATTGTTGAGGCAAACTGCTAAGATCCTAAGATTATGTTTATGATTTTAGTAAAAAATAATCCGGATGAGTAATTGCTAAAACAAGCTCCAGAATAAAACCTTTTGATATTGAATAATTAAAAATAAAATCCGGTAATACTCTCAAAGTTAGTTTAGGATTATACCTTTAGAAGATCGATTGATTTGATTCCGTTTGCAGTTGAAAACTTTAGTCTACAAACTTTCGCGGTAATTGACTAGAAGCTAATTCTCTCAATCAAATCTTTTATTGTATTTTCGAATGTTAGAACTCGATTGTAATGTAAGTACATTTTTCGTATTCTTCAAAATCTGTCTTGATTAGGTTTAGATTTTTAGAGAATGTGGAAACCCTAGCCACCTAATCACTTGGCTGAATAATATAAAAATTATGACGTCAGATTTTATAACCACATTTAAATAGGTTACAACCGAAAATTGTAAGTAAATAAGATGTGAACTTCTAATGCAATTATAAAATTTTAAAAATATAAATTATTGTAATATCTAGGAAAAAAAAATATACATATATATAATTAATTAAATTAAAATAATTAATAATTATAATCATAACTATACTAATGACTTTTCGATTATAATCGTTACGTACATAAGTATACTACTTAATTAAAATTTATTACGGAAATAATGATATTTAATTATATATAATAATAATAATAATAATAATAATAATAATAATATTGTAAATACAAACTTAATGATGTTAATAACATAAATGTATAACGGTGGGTTTAAAGCTTTAATCAAAGGTCACGCCTATTGGGCCTCCAGGTTTCAGGTTATATATAGAGGAACAGTAGATTAGGGTTTTTGGAGAGCCTAAGGAGTGTAGTGAGAATTAGATTAATAATGATAAATGCGCCAATGAATTTTCAGTTACGATTGTTACGCGCTAATTAAAAATTTAAATACGAAAAATTATGATGTTTAATAATAATAATTATATATATATATATATATAAATGTATATATGTAATAATAATCGTATTTAATAAATATTTAATAATTGTAATTTAAATATGAAATTTATGGTACGTAACTGATGAATTTAAAATCAATTAATCAAAACTTTAAAAGTTAACCGTTTAGTATGTTAGCTTAGCTTCAGTATGTAAGCATGATGTAGGGTTAAGAGTTTTTGCATCAGATTATGAGAGAGTGAGAGAAAGCAACAAAGCAGAAGCAGCGCCGCACCAGGCGCCCCTCCGACGCCCACCGTCGGCCAGCCGTTGCCATCCTCGCTCACCACCATCATCGGTGACCTTGCCGGCGCCACCGCTGCCCCACGTCGCCGGCCTCCAGTCTCTCTCTCCCTTGTTCGGTAACTCTCTCTCTCTCTCTCTCTCTCTCTCTCGGTGGTGGCTTCCACCACCATCCGAGCCATCAACCGACCACCAGAACCACCAACCACCATCAACGACGACCACCACTGGCACCTCCGGCACCCTTGAAAACCCCCCATGCTGTCCGATCAACCCCACACGTTTTCCAAAATTTCATATAATGGTTGTGCACTATTTTCGACACCACCTACTGCCACTGCCACTCGATACCTTTTGGTCTAGCCCTTTGACGACTTAACGCCACTAGTAAACGGCACCGATCGCCAGTAAACTGTAATAGCAAACCCAAACAAAGAAAGTATCATTTTATAATTTTGGTCTAGCCCTTTGACGACTTAATGGTTGCTAATGGACGTTGACAAAATTTCAGGTGACGTATAATGGAAAGAAGAAAATGGTAGTTGAGAAAGAAAGTTAAATACATGATTTTGTGTTTATGTAATTATTGTATTTTTATTCCTGTATCTACAATGTTTGAATGTTGATCGTACTATTATAAGCTCTGAGAGTTTCTGAAATGATTTACTGAGAGTGTTCAATAGAAATAATTAATTTTCAATGATGAAGTATTTTGCTTTAAAATTTGGATGACTTGAATGAGTTTGTTTAAAAAAAAAAATCAGTCGGCGAAATTCAAAATAAAAATGAAAAATAAAAAAAGAAAGAGGTATTCGGTGGATTTTGACTCACTTGTCGGTCACGACCCATATATGAAAATAGGTCGTGACAATTATAATTCATTCCATTAAAAAATTATAATTGTACTTCCAGTGTAGAGACCTGACATGTAATATTTCGGAAAAAAACATAATAATACTAATTATAATAATAATAATTACACAATACTAATTACAATAATAATTAGACAATGAATTTTCGGTTATGGAAAATAATTATGTTTAATTACAATAATCCAAAAATAATAATATTTAATTATAATATAAATACAAAATTTATTATATATATATACACACACATTAGTTTAGGCTTTGCCTCGGGGTATTGTAGAGTGAGAGTAAAGAAGTGTGTTAGAGTGCCTCAGTGTGTAAGTGAGTATATATATATATATATATATATATATTAGTTTAGGCTTTGCCTCAGAGTGTAAAAGTGAGTGAAGAGTGAAAATTAATA
>JAOTRH010194553.1:0-42622 GCA_034768845.1 Heliamphora exappendiculata
ATGGCCAATTCAATTGTAATTGAATCTGCTATTGAAATCTGAATTTCAATGGCCAATGAAATTCACAGATTCCAACATATATAACTCACACATCGCCTACATAAGAGAGAGAAAGGGATGGTTGCTGGGTCGACAAAGGGTGACGTCCGCGGCGTGAGGTGGTCAGCGGTGGGTGACAGAGGTGTTGCGACAGCGGTGGTGGCGTGGCCGTGCTTGGTGTTAGGTTGTGGTTGAGAGAAGAGGCCGAGAGGGTAGGGAGAGGGAGGAGAGAGAGACAGAGAGAGGAGAGATCAGGGCTAAGAGAGAAAAATAGCAGAGGCAGAGACCGGCGATTGTCTTGGCGGTGAACGATGGTGGGTGGAGAGGCGTCGGCGGGTGAAGGTGGTGGTGACCGGAGTGGCGCCGACGGTGAGTGGTTGGTGCTGGCTGTTGGTTGCGTCATCGGGGGGGGGGGGGGGGGGTTCGGTTTCAAGCAGCGTGATGGAGAAGAATCTCTAAGCTTCTGTCTATATATATATATAATTATATTGGAAGGCTTAGCAAAGAACTTTTCTATGCGCAAAGCATAGACTGCCTCGACTATATATAGGTAGGAGCTTGCGACAGATGTCTCATTGTGGAGCGTTTGTCCCAACATGGAGCGTGTATGTTTGCAAGTAGCCAAGTGTACAGTGGAGAATTTTTTTATACATCAAAAAAAATTTGATGTAAAATTTTTAATTTAGAAAATTTTGAAAAATTTGATATAAATTTTTAATGTATTTTTATGAATTATTGTATAGTTAGAATTCTTATAGAAATTTTCTAACTATATAATATATTTTTATATTTATTTTTAATTACTGATATTTTAATTAATGTAAGTTTTTGAGTTATGGTTTAAAATTTAATTTTAAGGTTCTGTCTGAAATTTTATTTCGGGTCGCTTTAAATATTGATTGCTATTTTTTTTACGAGTCGTCACAAAAAGTATCAAATCACTACGATCTGACCATGGTGGAAAGTACCTCTATAGAGAGTTTAGGGACTACTTGTCATCAGAGGAGATTATATCTCAGTTGATTATACTTGGCATTTTGTAGCAGAATGGTATAGCAGAAAGACGAAATATGACTCTTATGGAGATGGTAAGGCCTATGATGAGTTATTCAGATTTATCGATTCATTTTGGGGACTCGCTATAGAGACTGCAATTTATATTTTGAATTTGGTACCTTCTAAGTTTGTACCTTCTACTCCCATAGAATTGTGAACCGGGCGTAAGCTTAATCTGAAACACATTCGAATTTGGGAATGTTCAGCACATATGCTAAAAGAGAACGCAGGTAAGTTAGAAACGAGGACATAAGTCTATTTCTTTATGGGATATCCCAAGAAAATGAAGGTGAACTATTTTATAATTCTAAGGATTAAAAGGTCATTGTTAGCACTAATGCCCGATTCTTAAAAGAAAATTATATTATGAATCACAGGCCCAAAGGCAACATTGTTCTAGGAGAACTAAGAGAAAATACCAGTAGAACAAAAGAATAAGTCACTAATATCTCATTACTTCGTCATAGTGGGAGGATTATCGAGACATGTACAAATCAAGAATAGGGTTCTGTTGCAAAAGATTCAGATTCTATACAGCGTGTTACTGCTAGTACACAGACACAGGTAGTGCCTCGTCGTAGTGGAATGATTGTTCATCAACTTGTTCGGTATATGTTCTTGGAAGTCTTTTGACAGAATCCCAACAAAACTAGTTACCGCCTGTAACTACAATGAAGCACTTCAAGACAAAGATGCAGATCTTTGGCAAAGGGCTATGAATTCAGAGATAAAATCTATGTATTCTAATCAGGTCTAAGAGCTTGTAGAACTACTCAAATGGATAAAACACATTGAATGCAAGTGAATCTACAAGAGGAAGAGAGGAGCTGACGAAAAGGTTAAGACCTTCAAAGCTAGGCTAGTTGCTAAAGGGCTCATTCAGAAAAAATGGATCGATTATGAGAAAACTTTTTCGTCGGTAGCCATGTTTAAGTTTATCCAAATTCTCTTATCATTGCTGTACATTTCGATTATGAAATCTAAAAAATGGACGTCAAGACAGCTTTCCTTAATGAAAGTCTTGATGAGTGTATCTATACAGTACAACTAGACGGATTCATTGCAAAGGGTTAGGAACACATGTTATATAAGTTTAAGATATCTATTTATGGACTAAAGAAGGCATCAAGGTCTTGAAACATTCAATTTAATTAAGCCATTATGTCCTATAGTTTTGATCAAAGTTCGAATGAGTCTTGTGTGTATAAGAAGCATGACGAAAGTGTGGTGAACTTCTTAGTATTTTATGTTGACGATATTTTGCTCATTGAAAATGATGTAGGAGCATTATCTACTATTAAAGCAGGGTTATCTGGGCAGTTCAATATAAAGGACTTGGGAGAAGCCAGTCACATCATTGGGATCAAGCTTGTGCGAGATTAAAAATAAAGAATGCTGGGTTTATCACAAGTAAAGTATATCGATGATATCCTTGCTTATTTTAGCATGTAGGATTCCAAGAAAGTGTTTCTCCCTTTTAAGCATGGAATCACTCTATCTAAGAATTAGTGTCCTAAGAGACCTAATGAGATAGAGAAGATGAAAGCGGTTCTTTATGTTTTGGTAGTAGAAAACCTCAAATATTCTATGCTTTGCACTAGACTCAACATTTTCTATGGTTAGTAGATATCAGTCTAACTTAGGGCAGGAGCATTGGACTGCAATAAAGAATATAATCAAGTACCTGAAAAGAATTAAAGATTATATGTTAATTTACCAGGCAGACAGTCTAGTACCTTTGGAGTACACACACTCAGATTTTCAATATAACATGATTTCCCATAAGTCTACTGCAGGATATGTGTTTACCTTAAGAGGTGGAGATATAAGTTGGAAGAGTATCAAGTAGCCCTGTATTGCTGATTCCACCAAGGAGGCTGAGTACTTGGCAGCTCCTGAAGTAGCCAAGGAGGCCGTTTGGTTCAGGAACTTCCTGTTTGATCTAAAGGTGGTACCTTTAGTTCAATCGGCTATTACACTTTATTGTGAAAGTAGCGGAGCGGTTACAAACTCAAAGGAGCTAAGATTCTACAAGAAATGAAAGAAAATTGAGCGTAAGTATCACCTGATACAAGAAAATGTACAGAGGGGTGATATTGCTATGATCAAGATTATATCAGGAGACGATCATGCAGATTCTTTTACAAAGAGCTTACCGGCTAAGACTTTTAAGAGTTATGTAGAGGGCATTTAAGTCAGATATATGGCAGCATAATTTTGTGTATAAGTGGGAAATTGTTAGGGTTGGTATACTGAAAATCATGCTTTTAGTATTTATTTTTTTAAAATAAAATTAATTTTTATTTTAAGAAAATCTTTATGAGCAATGTATGTTTATCATTTCTTTAAATGTTTTACATAGATGTCTAATATTCTGTAGAGTATTTAATCTGGTGTGTAGAGTACGACTTGTACAGAAAAAATCAGATTTTAAGTTCTTATAGAATATAAATTTTATGTTCACAGTTTAGATGAAAATTGACATACTATCGGTATGACTGTAGCACATAGTTTTAGTAGGCCTGTCTTGATTACGGGGATCAGATAATAGCGTCGTCTATTATTTTGACTCTCTGTGCTAGTACACTTTGTGTGTACTAAATGAGACATATTAGGGTAATTAATTTTATACTGATTATATAAATTAATTCACACTTTAAGGTTATTATAAATAGTGCTTATTTTTTTAATCCTGAAATAATTATTGATTTGCATATATTTAATATTAGTTATTTTGATTTATTAGATGGTGCGATCTTATATGGGTTTATATTCCTGGTGAGTTGGATAACAGTATTATTTATATGGTGAATATTAATTATTGACGAAATTCACGTCTCGAAAGATCAAAATTGACGATACCTCCTTAAGGAAGTTTATAAATTTTGACCGGGCTAAACCCTGTAGATGGATTTGATTCTTCGGCGGTCAAATAAGTTAAGCAGAAGGGCTTAAGAAATTTTAAGATGCTGATTAAATTAAATTATTAATAATTAAATTTAATTGGCATATATCCGAAATCTTAACGCGGGGAAAAATAATAAGCATTTAATAATAGGAGCTCAATGCTATATGGTCTTGAGATTATAGATAAGAGTACAATTATAATTTTTTAGTTGTGTGAACTGTAATTCAATATTTTATGAAAATTACAGAAATTGCTGCTAGTTTTTCATAATTGCAAATACAGCTATGAGGTTTACTTAATTGTAAAATTCGCTGATACGTATCTGTGTTCCATTAGAAGTCTTACTTATAATTACTCTCCAGGTCCCTGCTGTTGCCCTATAAATATGCGGATAGACTGAATCAGTTTCATAACTTGTTTTTCAAGACTAAATCTGTCTAGGCTCTCCCGGTATGAGTTCTTGATAGATTGTAGCCTACTCTACATTCAAGAATAGCATATGGGAATACAGTAGAAGATTTGACAGGAGTTTCAACTCAAGTTCAAATCGTAGTAGAAGATTCGACTGGTAAAAATATATTATTCTAAATTAACTTCAGATGCACGGGTTTTATTTTGATTGTTCGTCATCAAAAGTTTTATCTGAGGCTCGTTTCAGCATTTGCCTGTCCAGTTAATTTTTTTAGATGATCATTTATAAAAATAAAGATTTTGGTAGTTTTACCTCCAACAGTTTCATATATAAGGATTTTTTATTCTATAGAAAACTTAGAATGTCTATAACGTGTAAGTGCTTAATACTTAGAAAAGACTCAGATGGAGGCTACAAAGCGTATAGAGAGACTGAGAGAAGCTTAGGTTGAGACCATACACACAAATTGTAAGATGGAGAGTGAAACTTTTATTCTATTTTGATTAATAGTGGATCGTTTCTGCTCTAATGTAGGTAGGCTACTAGCCGAATTACGTTTACATTGTCTCGTTTCTTCTGTTTGTTCCCATTCTCTATTTTATTTTATGTGGATTGAAGTCATGATTGTCTTTCCATTGCGTTAGAAGATTTATACTAAAAATTCCAACAAAATGAAAAAAAAAACACTTTTAACTAATTGTTTTTTCTAAACTCTTATTTTTCTTCATTGTTTTTTCATTCTTCTCAACTAGAGAAAACTAAAAAGTGAAAAAAATGGAATTAAGGAAGTTGAAAAAGAAATTAGTAAAGCCCCAACAAAAATCAAACAAAACATGAAAAATGCCTAAGAAACATTTTAAAATCCTGTAAAATTTTAAAGAAAAATCAAAAACAAAAAAACTTAACAAATTATTAAAAATAAAAATACTAAAAGGCCTAAACAAAGCTTCATCGGACACTTCAACACAAATTAAGAAAAATTATTTGAAGAGAGAAAAAAAAATAGAGAGATGATAAATTACATTAAACATGACTAATGTCTTTTCATATCTTTATCTATGTAAACCTTCATGATGTTTAAGAATTCGGTTCTAAGTTATAGTCCAAAAACCTTAATGCAAGGAAGAAGTCTCTAAACCTTAGAAATTATAAAATTATCCTAAAATATCAAATTTAAAAACATAAATTATCATAAAAAGGTCAAATTATCATTTTGCTCCTAAGTTACAAAAAGTCTTTAAAATTTTAAAATTTGACTCATAGATATCCCTAATCCAAGATTTAAATTATGACAAAAAGTAAAAGACAAAACAACAAGTAAAATGACTAAAATACCCCTACGCTAATGTTTTCGAGGCGAGGAAATGGTGCATCGAATATATATTGTTTTTAGAAAAATGTCATTTTTCTTTTTAAAATAAGAAAATCCAATATATCCGAGCACGTTTTTAAGAAAAATAGAGTTACTACTTGGTTTTTGAAAAAAATCAAGAAAAACAAAAGAAGGCTACAGGTTTTTTAAAAGCGTAACTAGAGAAAAAGAGGGTTCGGGAACTAAGATACGAGAAGAGAAGGTGTTAGGCACCCTTTTCGTCCAACCGTGAGGTTGGCCTTTACTTTGTCAATGTTGGTTGTAACAATCCGGCTCAAACCCTAGTATTAGCGACAGATAAATAATGAGAAATTAGGTCGCTACATGAACAAGAAAAAACCCTAAGTAACCCAAAACCTTAATTTTGACCCGAAAATCTTAAAAGAGACCAAATACTTAGAGGCAAAGTCCTAACACTTAGAAAAGTCTCAGAATAGCTTAAATTAAGTAAATAACATAAAATATTAAATTAAAAATAAAAAATTTTCATAACTAAGATAAAATGACCATATTGCTCATAGTATAGCAAAATGTCCTAAAACTTTAAAATTTGATACATGGACACCCAAAATTAGGTATTTGTACACAATTAATTAATAAAATATAAAATAATAACAAAAATAATCAAAATACCCTTGCATGGCTGGCCACCTAGGAGTATGTGTCCAAAAAGTTACTTTTTACATTTTTAAGCTTAAAAATGAGAAAAAAGATGTATAATCTAAGTATTATTTTGACCTAATATTTTTCATACAAGTAATATATATAATAATATAATATTATAAGTCAACAAAAGTAAATAAATAATTATTTAAGGTCTGTACACAATAAATATGTCAAAAAGTTAATTCGAGTCAAATTAGCTTAAATTAACTTAAAAATCTATACTTATTTATTTAATTACTATCAAAATTTTGATAAATCCTGAGAAGAATAAATTAATTATAAATACATTAATATAATAGGTTTTGATAGGTTTAGATACCAAAAAGATACATAAAACTAATATTTTATGCAATTATATTTTAAAAAATATACCAAAATACAATTTAAAACTCTAATTAAACACAAGATCAGCTTTTAGTCTCCCAAACTTACCACAGCCGAACCCCCTGCCTCAACATTTAATTTTTGCAAGTTTTGAATAAATACTACCTCCAATGCACCAATAGAAGTTTATGAAAATTCTAATTTTAATTAAATACTATAATTACACTCCGTTACATTTCTTTTCTATAAAAACTAGACCTTAGCCTTCACTCTCCTTCATGTATTTCGACTGAGAGAGTGAGAGAGAGGCTTCAAAAACTTTAAGTGTTTTAAGAGAGAAGAAAGAAGGAAGGAAGAGAGAAAGAAAGGCTCAAGGGAGGTACAATAAAGCTAAGTCCTACTCTCCTTCACCCATTTGAGCATCAAAAGAGGTAAGCAACTCCTTCAAACTCTCTAATATTTTCTCCTAAGATATCCCTCAATCCATCTCTATAACAAACCCTAAGAAAATAAAACAAAGAATGAGTCAAAAAGGGGGTTATAGGAGTAGAACATGGGCTGTTTGTGTAAGATTGTGCTTTGCATATGCTTGCATGTGTTTACTTTTGAGTTTTATGGCCTAAACATGTTCTGGAATTTTGGTTTATGTGAGCTTATAATATGCATGCAAAGAAAATATGTCATAAATGTACACAACATAAGCTAGGCAACTAAAATCCTTGTTATGCATGGATGCTATTTATTTTGTACAGTATTTAATTTGGTGTGTAGAGTACGACTTGTACACAGAAAACCAGATTTTAGGTTCTTGCAGAATATAAGTATTTGTTAATAGTTTAGATACAAATAGATATACCATCGGTACGACTGTAGTACAGAGTTTTAGTAGGTTTGTTTTGGTTATTGGGAATAGATAATAGCGTCGTCTATTATTCCAACTCTCTGTGCTAGTACACTTTATATGTATTGAACGGGACACATTGGGGTAATTAATTTTATACTGACTATATAAATTAATTTGCACCCAAGGTTATTAAGAGAGCACTTATACTCTTAATCCTAAAATAATTAATTATTTGCATATATTTAATACTCGTTGTTTTGACTCATTAGAGGGTGCGTTCTTATATGGGTCTATATTCTCTGTGAGTTGGATAACAGTATTAATTATATGGTGAATATTAATCATAGACGGAATTCATGTCTCGATAGTTTGGGATTGACGATACCCCCTTAAGAACAATTATAAGTTTTGATCGGGACAAACTTTTCAGGTGGATTTGATTATCCAGCAGTCAAATAAGTTAAGCGGAATAGTTTAAGAAATTTAAAGATACTGATTAAATTAAATTTTCAGTAATAAAATTTAATTAGCGGTTATTAAAAATCTTAACATGGGGAGATAAGTTAAGCATTTAATAATAGGAGTTCAATGAAAAATGATATTGAGATTATGGTTTAGAGTGCAGTTATAGTTTTTTAGTGGTGTGAACTGTAATTTAGTATTTTATAAAAATTATAGAAACTGCTGCAAGATTTTCATAATTACAAATACCGTTGAGAGGTTTGCATAAATGTAGAAACCACAGGATACGTATCTGGATTACACTAGAAGTCTTTGTCATAATTACTTCACAGGCTCTTGCTGTACCCCTATAAATATGCGGGTAGACTAAACTAAATTTATAATTCATCTTCAAGACTAAAGTTGACAGGTTCTGCCAGTACGAGTTCTTGAAAGATCGTAGCCCACACTATGTTCGAGAATTGCATAAGAGAATACAGTAGAAGGTTTGACAGGAGGTTCAACTCGAAATCAAATGTTCGTAGTTGGAGAATCGACCAAAAAGGTATTCTTCTAAATTAACTGGAGTGGCATAGGTCTTATATTGATCGTTCGACATCAAAAAGTTTTATCTGGAGCTCACTTCGGCGATTATTCGTCCAGTTATTTTTTTATCAAAAAATCGTTTATAAAAACAATAATCTTGACAATTTTGCCTCCAACAATTGGTATAAGAGTCGTTTTATTTTTTATTTACGATTCATCGAGGGACTGGGCAGATTTAAAATTGTGTTAACTTTATTTTGCAAGTGCTCTAATTCTGATTTTATGATCATATTTTATTCATATTTAATTTAATGGTTTTGATGATAATTATAATTATTTTTTTATTACGAGAGTTGATCGTTATAGTTTAAATTTTTTAGATTGAATGTGAGCTTTCAAGACATAGATTTTCGATCCACTAGTTATTTTTTATTTTTAAATATAGTTTAAAATATTTAAGAATAGATTTGAATATCCAAGAATACAAAAAACAGGCGGCGGCATAACTGGCGGCACCGGCGGTGGTTTCAGGTGTTTTGGGTCGCGGATTGCGATGTTTTTTGCACCATTTTGAAATAAATTTTTTGGCAACTTTTTTGCAAATTTTATACATTAAAATAGCAATAAAAGGGTTTAAAAAATAGTAAAAATAAATTAGAAAAAATAGTCACCGGCGGCGGCACTAACGGTGGCCCTGAGGCTATTTTTGATGGTTTTTCGTTGTATTTTTTGAACAAATTTTGAGCAGTTTCTAAGTATTAAATAATAGTAAAATAGGCCTTAAAAAAAATTAAAAAACAGTGGCGAAAAAACCAAAAAGGCTGCACCCAAGGGCGATGTAACAGGCGGCTATTCGGGGCTATTTTTGGCGCTTTTTCTAGATTGTTTTCGAGGCATTCTTCGAAGTAATATGTTGCTAGATATCAGTTCTATTTTACAAAAAAAAATAGAAGCCAAAAACACCATGGAAAAAGCCCAAACAAGTGGTGGACAGAAGGCGGCGGCGCTAGGTGCGTTGGCACGTTAGTTCAAGGCTTTTCAATGACTATTTTTAGGCTGTTTTTATTTTGTTTTTTGACAAAGAAATAGTATTTTTTGAGAGATTTTTTTTTAAAAAATGGCATCGAAAACGGAGTTCGAAGGAGGTGGCAAAAGCCACCTGAAGGTGGCGGCATTAGGCGATGCCCGCGGCACCGGTGTCTGGCGGTGGTGGCTGGTCCGAGTTGCTTTGGCTCGATTTTTTTGATATGTTTTAATCCATATGTGATATATTTGTATATCACTACAAATCAGATAGTCCTGATACAGTTGGAATATTAGAAACTAATTCGGAAAAGGATTATTACAGTTTATCTTCAAAACGGGAGATAGAAACTTTTCAGAGTTCTGATTCAATCATAAAATTGAAATATATACATATCTTGCATTTATATTCTTTTGAATTGTATGGATGATATATATATGTTTTACTTTTTCCGCTTTACTTAATTAATTCAGAACATTCGGTTTTAATTAGATATTTTGTAAAGAAAATTAAAATTAAAATTTTTTAATTAAATAAATTTTTTTAGATATTTTATTTTTTACAAAATATCATGTTTAAAATGATTTTTTTATAAAATTAGATATCTTGGAAAACATGAAAATTAATTCTAGATTTTGAATTAATTTAATAAAAATATTTAATCTAAATAAATTATTAATTTTTGAAAAATGTGTAACATAAAATAAAATAATTGAATGCCTTTAATTACTACCTTAACTGAAAAGCTGAAGGAAAAACTGTAAATTTATCGAATTTTATTTGTTACCAATTGAAATACGAAAAGATAGTTTGACAAACCGGAATCATTGGAATCGTGTATACGAAAAGATGTTTGATTCTTTCAGATCGTGTAATTTTTAAAATTAATAAATTTATTTTAATTAAATAATTTTTTATAATTCTTAAAAATATTTTAAAATTTTAAGTGGGAGAGAGAATGTATTCACAGATAAATTTTGCGATATTCATCACCAGTTTTTATGCGATGTTATTAAATTATGCGTGTTGGCAGTCAGGCCTTCTTTCCCATTAGGCAGATTAATTGCGATATCGCTACTACAAACCTACTTTAGAAATAATTCTGGATAATTGTTAGTGTGGATCACTTTTTCATCTCAAAGATTAATTGCGAAGTAATTGATTTGGAATTAGGTAGTGGTTAACACTTAGTTGTAAATAATTAGTATCATCTCTATCTCAGTCACTGGTATTATTTACTAGATCAAAACTGTATCAGCTATTTAATTTTACTTAGGATGGTCAGTTGCCTAGATAGTAAAATTAATAGGAATTGACTTGTTCGGACAAACGATGGATAGTAAACGTCCTCCCATCGAGATATGCTATTTACAGGGTACTAGGTTCCTGGCAAATTTCATTTAAAATGGTAAAGGGAACCAAATAAAAAAAAATTCAAAGTATTATTCATTATAATTAATGGTTATTTTTAATTATGTGATTTTTAGGAATAAAATGAATTTCAATCAACTTGTTTCAATACTTAAAGAAAATAAACTAACGAGACTAAACTATGTTGACTGAAAAAGGAATTTGAATATTGTCTTAACTGCTGAGGATTATAAGTTTGTATTAACTGAGATATGTCTACCAGTACTAGATGTGGGGGCGATTGAACAAAAAACCCAGATCCATCAGAAGTGGCAGAAAGCTGATCAGATGGCTCGCAATTACATTTTGGCTTCCATGTCAAATATTTTGTAGCATCAGTATCAGTCTATGCCGAATGTCTATGACATGATTATGAACTTTAAAGAAATATTTGGGGATCAAAATCGTGCTGCTAGGCAAGTGGCCATAAAGTCTCTTATGAATGTAAATATGGCTAAAGGCACCCTAGTTTGAGATAATGTTCTGAAGATGATCAGTCTTTTGAATGAACTAGAGATCCTAGGAGCTAAAATTGACGAGAAAACCTAGGTCGATATCGTACTCTAGTCACTTCTTGATAGCTTTAAGTAGTTCTGCCTGAGCTATATCATGAATAAGCTCAACTTTTTATTGGTAGAACTTCTTAAAGAATTTTAAGCAGCCGAGGGTGTTCTTAAGAAACCAAGTTCTGCGCATTTGGCTAAAAAAAGTTCTTCTTCTAAGTTGAAAGACAAGAGGAAATAAAAGGTTCAAACACAGGGAGGCAAAGGTCCAAAAGCAGTTAAGGTACCAAAAATTGGTGTAAAGAAGCCGAGAGGCAAGTGCTATCACTCTAACCAGTTTGGGCATTAGAAAAAGAAGTTTCCTATTTTTCTCAATAAGTAGAACAAATCAGGTAATTTCAGTTCATTGGTAGTTGAAACATGTTTAGGAGTGTTATCTATCAGTACCTGGTATGTAGATATGGAGCCACTAATCATGTCTATAATTCTTTGCAGGGGTTTCAAGAAATTAGACAGCTCAGTGAATGAGAAATATACCTACATATAGGCAATAATACAAGGGTGGCAGTAGTTGCAATAGAAGATGTCACTCTCAGTTTTAGTAGAGATAGAATTTTATTTCTAAAAGATTGTCTTTATGTACTTTTGATTAGAAGAAAATTAATTTCGATTTCTAGTTTAATAAAGCATAAATATTCTGTTCATTTGAATGACTCTGTGATTGTTAAGAAAAATAAATATTTTATTTATTCTGGTACATTGGTGGATGATCTCTATGTCGTATCTTCTATCTCTCCTATACTGCAACTAACTGAATTGAATACCACATCTAATTTACCATATAAAACAAAGTTTCCTTATTTAATAAACCAAACGTTTCTTTAGCACTTGCGCTTGGGTCATATTAATCTAAAAAGAATAAATAGATTGGTAAAAGATGGACCTTCGAGTTCGTTGAAAGTGGAGGCACTTTCAGTCTGTGAATCCTACTTAGAGGGTAAGATGATCAAAATGCCCTTTTTGGCCAAAAGCTATAGATTTAAAGAACCGTTGGAACTGGTTCACTCTGATGTGTGTGGTCCTATGATAATTTGGGCTAGAGGTGATTTTGAGTACTTTGTCAGTTTCATTGATAAGTACTCAAAATATGGATATATTTACCTGATACACCGTAAGTCTGAATATTTTAAAAAATTTAAAGAATTTAAGGCGGAGCCGGAGAAGCATCTAAGTGAAAGTATCGAATCACTACGATCCGACCGTGGTGGGGAGTATCTCTTTGGAGAGTTTAAGGACTACTTGTCATCAGAAGAAATTATAACGCAGTTGACTACTCCGGGCACTCCACAGTAGAATAGTGTAGCAGAAAGAAGGAATATGACTGTTATGGAGATGGCAAGATCCATGATGAGTTATTCAGGTTTACCCGATTCGTTTTGGGAACTCGCATTAGAGACAGCGACTTACATTCTAAACTTGATACCTTCTAAGTTAGTACCTTCTACTCCCATAGAATTATGGACCGAGTGGACGAGAAAGTTAAAACCTTCAAATATAACCTTCAAAATGAGAATGTTGAAACCTTCAAAACTAGACTTATTACAAAAGGGTTCACTCAAAAATAAGAGATCGATTATGAGAAAAAATTTTCGTCGGTAGCTATGCTTAAGTCTATCCGAATTTTCTTATACATTGCTGCTCATTTCGATTACAAAATTTGGCAAATGGATGTTATGACAGATTTTCTTAATGAAATTCTTGACGAGTGTATCTATATAGTATAACAAGACAGTTTTATCAGAAAGGGTTAGGAGCACATGTTGTGCAAGCTTAAGATATCTATTTATGGACTTAGGTAGGCATCGAGGTCTTAAAATACTCGGTTTGATCAAATCATAAAATCTTATGATTTTGATTAGAGTCGAGATGAATTCTGTATGTCCAAGAAGCGTGACAAATGCGTGGTGATCTTTCTATTACTTTATGTAGATGAAAACTTTTGGGACAGCTCGATATGAAGGACTTGGGAGTAGCCTGTCACATCCTAAGGATCAAGCTTGTGTGAGATCGAAAACAAAGGATGTTGGGCTTATCACAAGTAAAGTATATTGATGATATTCTTGCTCGTTTTAACATGTAGGATTCAAAAAAAAAGGTTTCTTCCTTTCAAGTATGGAATCACTCTATCCAATGATCAGTGTCCTAAGACACCTAATGAGATAGAGAAGACGAAGGCGGTTCTATATACTTTGGCAGTAGGAAGCCTAATGTATGATATGCTTTGCACTAGACCCGACATTTGCTTTGCTGTTGGCATGGTTAGCAGATATCAGTCCAACCCAAGGCAGAAGTATTGGACTGCGGTAAAGAATATAATCAAGTACCTAAAAAAGACTAAGGATTATATATTGGTTTACTAGGAAGACAGTTTAGTACCTTTAAGGTACACAAACTCGAATTTTCTGTCCAATAAAGATTCTCGTAAGTTTACCTCAAGATATGTGTTTACCTTAGGAGGTGGAGCTATTAATTGGAGGAGTATCAAGTAGTTCTACATTGTTGATTCCACCATGGAGGCCAAGTACGGGGTAGCTTTTGAAGTAGCCTTGGAGGCCATTTGGCTAAGGAATTTCCTGTTGGATCTATATTTGGTGCCTTCAGTCCAGTTGGCTATTACATTTTATTGTGATAATAGTGGAACAATTGCAAACTCAAAAGAATCAAGAGTTCACAAGAAAAGAAAGCACATTGAGCGTCAGTATCACCTTATATGAGAAATTATATAGAGAGGTGATGTTGCTGTGAGCAAGATTGCACCAGGAGATATTCTTGCAGATCTCTTTACAAAGAGCTTACCGATTAAGACTTTTGATAGTCAGGTAGAGGACATAGGAGTAAGAAGTGGCAGATTGTTAGGGTTGTATACCGAAAACTATGGTTTATATTTTTATTTTAGTATTTAAATTTATTTTTTAATAAAACTAAATTTTTATTTTTTAAGAATCTTAATGAGCAATGTATGCAATATTATTTCTTTAATGTTATGCATATATGTCCTTTATTCTGTACAGTATTTAATCATGTGTGTAGAGTATGGCTTGCACACAGATGACCAAATTTTAGAAACTTACAAAATATAAGTATTTGTTCATAATTTAGATAGAAATGGACATACCATTGGTACGATTATAGTACAGAATTTTAGTAGGCCTGTCATAGTTATGAAAAATAGATAATAGAGTCGTCTATTGCTCCGACTCTATGTGCTAGTACATTTTGTGTATATTGAACATGACGACATTAGGATAATTAGTTTTATACTGACTATGTAAATTAATTTACACCCAAGGTTTTTATGAAAGTACTTATACTCTTAATCTTGAAATAATTAATTCTTTGCGTATGTTTAATGCTCGTTATTTTGATTTATTAGATGGTGCGATCTTATTTGAATTAATATTTTCAGTGAGTTAGATAGCGGTATTAATTATATGATAAATATTAATTATAGACGGAATCCACGTCTCGATAGTTTGGCATTGACGATTCCCCCTTAAGGTGTTGGAGTCAAAACTGTCAAGATCTTTATTTTTGCAAACGATTATCTGAAAAAAATTAACTGAATGGGTAAACGGAAAAACGGGCTTCAGATAAAAACTTTTGATGACGAACAATCAAAATAAAACCCGTGCATCCGAAGTTAATTAAGAAAAATACTTTTTTACCAATCGAATCTTCAACTACGATTTGAATCCAAGTTGAAGCTCATGTCAGATCTTCTGCTGTATTTTCTTATGCGATTTTTGAACGTAGTGTGGACTATGGATTATCGAAAAACTTTTATACTGGCAGAACCTGAACACCTTTAGTCTTAGAAGATAAGTTATAAAACTGATTCAGCCTATTTGCATATTTATAGGGTTACAGTAGAGAACTTGAGAGTAATTACGAGTAAAACTTCTAGTGGAACACAGACATGTATCAACGATTTTCGCAAATAAGAAAACTTCATAATAGTATCTGCAATTATGAAAAATCAGCAGCAGTTTCTATAATTTTCATAAAACACTGAATTACAGTTCACACCACTAAAGAACTATAATTGCACTCGGACCTATAATCTCAAGACCTTATAGCATTGAGCTCCTATTATTAAATACTTATTATTTCTCTCCATGTTAAGATTCTCGATACCCATCAATTAAATTTAATTACTGACTATTTAATTTAATTTATATCTTGTAATTACTTAAGCTCTTTCACTTAACATATTTGACTGTCGGAGAATTTAATCTACTTGCAGGGTTTGGCCTGATCAAAACTTATAAGCTTTTTTGAGAGGGTATCACCAATTTCGATCTTTTAGGACGTAAATTCCGCCAATAATTAATATTCATCATATAATTAATATCGCTATCCAACTTATCGAGATTATAGACTCATATAAGATCGCATCATCTAATAAATCAAAATAACGACTATTAAATATACGCAAATCAATAATTATTTCAGGATTATGAGGATAAGAACTATTCATAATAATCTTGGAGTGTGAATTAATTTATATAGTCATTATAAAATTAATTATCCCAAATGTCCCATTAAATACACACAAAGAGTACTAAAACAAAGAGTCAAAACAATAGACAACGCTATTATCTGTTATTCGTAACCAAGACAGACCTACTAAAATTCTGTACTATAGTCGTACGGATGGTATGCCCATTTTCATTTAAACTGTGAACCTAAAACTTATATTCTGCAAGAACTTAAAATCTGATTTCTGTGTGTAAGTCACACTTTACACACTAGATTAAATACTATATAGAATATCGGACATACATGTACAACATTGAAGAAATGATACACATACACTGCTCATAAAGATTCTCATAAAAAAAATTAATTTTATTAAAATAAAATTAAATACTAAAAATATAATTTTTAGTATACAAACCCTAACAATCGCCCACTTATACTCAAAACCATGCTGCCATACATCCTACTCCTATGTCTTCTATATGACTATCAAAAGTCTTAACAAGTAAGCTCTTTGTAAATGATCTGCAAGGTTGTCTCCTGATACAATCTTGGTCACAACAACATTACCTCTCTGTACAATTTCTTGTATCAGGCGATACTTACGGTCAATGTATTTTTCTTTCTTATGGATTCTTGGTTCCATCGAGTTTGCAGCCACTTCGCTATTGTTACAATAAAGTGTAATAGCGGATTGAACTGAAGGTACCATATCTAGATTCTTGAGCTAAATAGCCTCTTTGGCAACTTCAGAAGTTACCAGGTACTCGGCCTCCATGGTGGAATCAACAATGCAGGATTGTTTGATACTCTTCCAACTTATAGCTCCACCTTATAAGATAAACACATATCCTGAGGTAGACTTACGAGAATCCCTATCAAATTAAAAATCTTTGTCTGTATACCCCAAAGGTACTAGACTGTCTGTCTAGTAAACCAACATATAATACTTAGTCCTTTTCAGGTATTTGAATATATTCTTTACCGCAGCCCAATGCTCATGCCCTGGATTATACTGATATCTGCTAACCATGCCAATGGCAAAATAGATGTCAGGTCTAGTGCAAAGTATAGCATACATAAGGTTTTTTACTGCCGAAGCATAAGGACCCGGCTTCATCTTCTCTATCTCATCAGGTGTCTTAGGACACTCATTCTTGGATAAAGTGGTTCTATGCCTAAAAGAGAGAAACCCTTTCTTGGAATCCTGTATGCTAAAATGAGAAGGATATCATCGATATACTTTGCTTGTGATAAGCCCAAAATCCTTTATTTTCGATCTCGCACAAACTTGATTCCAAGGATGTGATTAGCTTTTCTCAAGTCCTTCATATCGAGCAACCCAGATAATCATACTTTAATCGTAGATAATACCCCCACATCATTTTCGATGAGCAAGATATTATCTACATAAAGTACTAGGAAGATCGCCATGCTTTCGTCACGCTTCTGGTATACATAGGACTCATTTGGACTCTGATCAAAATCATAAGACTTAACGGCGTGATCAAACTGAGTGTTCTAAGACCTTGATGCCTGCTTAAGTCCATAAATAGATCTCTTAAGCTTACACAACATGTGTTCTCGGCCCTTTACAATGAATCAATCTGGTTGTATCATATAGATACACTCATTAAGTCTTCCGTTAAGGAAAGCGGTCATGACATCCATTTGCCAGATTTTGTAATCAAAATGTGTGGCAATGGATACGAGATTTTGGATAGATTTAAGCATAGCTACCGGCAAAAAGGTTTCCTCATAATCGATCCCTTATTTTTAAGTGAACCCTTTTGCAATAAGCCAAGCTTTGAAGGTTTTAATCTTTCCGTTTGCTCCTCTCTTCCTCTTGTAGATCCACTTATATTAATGGATTTTATTCCTTTGGGTGGTTCTACAAGTTTTCAGATCTGATTAAAATACATAGATTCTATCTTTGAATTCATAGCCATTTGCCAAAGATCTGCATCTTTGTCCTGAAATGCTTCATTGTAGTTAAAGGGTTCGATATCTGGTTATGCCAAGATCTTATCAAAAGACTCTCCCAAGAATATATACCAGTCAGGTTGATGAACAACCCTCCCACTACGACGAGACACTACTTGTGTCTATGTACTAGCAGTAACACACTGTGCAGAATAAGAACCCTGTGCATCAGTACCCTATTCTTGATTTGCACCTATCTCGATAATCCTCCCACTACGAAGAGATAATAGAATATCAGTGACTTATTCTTCCGTTCTACTGGTATTTTTTCTCAGTTTTTCTAGAATAATTTTGCTATTGGGCCTATGGTCTATAATATAATCCTCTTCTAAGAATCAAGCATTGGTGCTAACAATAACTTTCTGATTCTTAGGATTATAAAATATTCCACCCTTCATTCTCTTGGGATACCCTACAAAGAAACAGACTTCTGTCCTGGGTTTCAACTTACCGGCGTTCTCTTTTAGCACATGTGCTGGACACTTCTAAATCTGAACGTGTTTCAGACTAGGTTTACAGCGTCTACATTTTTATGGGAGTAGAAGGTATCAACTTAGAAGGTATCATGTTCAGAATATAAGCCGCTGTCTCTAAAGCGAATCCCCAAAATGAATCGAGTAAACCTGAATAACTTATCATGGATCTTACCATTTCTATCAGAGTCCTATTCCTTTTTTCTGCTACACCATTCTGCTATGAAGTACCCGGTGCAGTCAACTGGGATATAATCCCTTTTGATGATAGGTAGTCCCTAAACTCTCCAAAGAGGTACTCCCCACCATGGTCGGATTGTAGTAATTTGATACTTTTACCTAGACACTTCTCCGTCGCCACCTTAAATTCTTTGAATTTTTCAAAACATTCAGACTTACGGTGCATCAAGTAAATGTATCTATACCTTGAGTAGTCATCAATAAAATCGACAAAGTACTCAAAGCCACCTCTAGTCTGGATTGTCATAGGACCACACACATTAGAATGAACCAGCTTCAACAGTTCTTTAGCTCTATAGCCTTTGGTCCAAAAGGGCCTCTTGGTCATTTTACCCTCTAAGCAAGATTCACAGACTAGAAGTGTCTCAACTTTCAATTAACTTAAAGGTCCATCTGCTACTAGTTTGTTTATCCTTTTTAGATTAATATGATCCAAGCCTAAGTACCAAAGAAACGTTTAGTTCATTAAAGAAGGAACCTTTCTCTTATATGGTAAAATAGATGTGTTTTTCATTTCAGTTAGTTGCAGTGTAGGAGAGATTGGAGTAATAACGTAAAGATCATCCACCAATGTACTAAAACAGATAATCCGTTTATTATCCTTAATAACCATAGAGTTATTAAAATAAATCAAATATCTGTCTTTAACCAATCTAGAAACGAAAACTAAGTTCTTTTTAATGGAAGGTACATAAAGACAATTTCTCAATATTAAAATCAGATCTCTACCAACTGGTGTTACCATTATATTATTACCTATATGTAGGTAAATCTCTTCATCACTAAGTTATCAGATTTCTTAGAACCCCTGCAACGAATTGTAGACATGATTAGTGGCTCCTGTATCTACACGCGAAATACCGGTAGATAACACCGCTAAACATGTTTTCACAACTAGTGAACAGAAATTACTTTATTTGTTCTACCTTTTGAGAAATACTAGACATAACTTTTTCTAGTGTCGTGTCTGGTTGTAGTGAAAACATCTATCTTTCGACTTTTTTACACAAGTTCAAGACCCATTAACTATCCTGGAAAGTGTGTCACCCTATTTTTGAACCTTTTTCTGTTTCATGCCTTTCAGCCTAGAGAAAGAATTTTAAAAAAAAAAAACACATTTCCTAATATTGAAAGAATACTATTGGTAGTTAAAAGTATATCCAAGTTACTTTTCTTATCAATAAAATTTGATTTCGTAAGTTTGTTTTCTTTGAGTATTAAAGCGATTGGATTGAAAACTATTTTAATCTTGAGAATTACATAATTCAAATTGTGTTAATTATGATGAGCAAAATTTTGAATTTATTTTAACTTGGTTCTTTTTATCATTTTAAAATTAATTCGCTAGCACTTAGTAACCTAAAAATAATATGCCTCTATGGAAGGATGTCTACTATCCCTCATAAGACCAGACATGCCAATTTTTTTTAATTTTATTATTTAGGCAACTCATCATGCCAAGTAAACTAAATAACTGACATAGTTTTGATCTAGTATATAATAGCAGTGACTCATATGGAAACCGTACTATTATATATAGTTAAGTGTTAACCATAACCTAATCTTAAATAAATCGCTTCGCAATGAACCTTTCAGATAGAGAAGTGATCCACACTAATAATTATCCAGAATTATTCCTAAAAGATATTTGTACTGGCGATACCGCAATTAATCTGTCCGTTGAAAAGGAAGGTTTTACTACCGATACGCAGGATTTAATTGTATCGCTTACAAATTGATAATGGAGACTGCAAAATTTATCTGTAAATAAATTTTCTCTCCAATTTAGATTTTTAAAACATTTTTGAGGGTTATAAAAATCTATTTAATTAAAATAAATTTTTTAATTTTGAAAACCATATTATCTGAAAGAATTAAATATTTTTTCGTGTACACGATTCTAAAGATTCTGATTTATCAAACTATCTTTTCATGTTTAAATGCATAATAAATAAAATTTAATAAATGCATAATTTTTCTTTTAGCTTTTCAGCTGCGGTAGTAATTAAATGTATTTATTTATTTTATTTTTTATCCTGCATTTTTGAAAAATAATAATTTATTTCGATTAAATATTTTTCTATTTAATTAATTCAAAATTCAAAATTAATTTTTACATTTTTTCAAGATATCCAATTTTATAAAAAAATCATATTAAACGTGATATTTTATAAAAATAAAATATTTAAATTTTTTTTTATTTAATTAAAATTAATTAATAAAAAAAACTTATTTTTATTTTTTATTATAATATATTTTAATTAAAACCAAAATTTTGAATTAGATAAATTAATAGGATAAATAAACAGATATGCAATCATCCACGCAGTTCATGTGTATATATATATATAATATGCATATATTTCAATTTTATGGTCTAAGTAAAACGCTGAAACGTTTTAGTCTCCCAAAAAGGATAAGCTGTAATAATGCTCTTTTATCTCTGATTCATATGTCCTGATTGTATCAAGTTTTCCTGATGCTATATGATATATCAATATTTATCAAATTAGTCCCATATCTATCAGAAAATCAACACAAAATAGCCTTAGGAGATAGAAACTGCTGGCCACCAACAGCCACCACCGGCCCTGCCGTTGTCGCCACCTTCACGCGGTTCCGGCTACCTCATCTGAGCTCCGTTATTGATGAGTTTTTTTCCTTGAAAAGCTCTCAAAATATAAAAATTTTCTATCAAAAAATATCTTGGAAAACTAACCAGAAAAAGGCCATAAAACCAGCTTGAAACTGCTGTTATCGCACCACAGCGCCGCCACTTGGAACTGCCAATTTCTTGAGGCTTTTTCGACCTCCTTTCGAACTCCGTTTTCAACGTACTTTATACCGTTGGAAAGTTCTTAAAAAATAGAATCTCTTTTTTTCAAAAATCCTGCAAAAAAAAATCTGAAAAATTGTCAGAAAATTGCCTGGAAGGCACTGTAGCTATCCATCAGCATCGCTGCTCAAACCGCCGGCCGTTTGGGCTTTTTTCGGTGGTTCATTGGTGCTGGTTTTTCTGGAAAGATAGCTTAAATATTCAGACATAGGATGCTTCAAAGAACACCTCAAAACTAGTGCCAAAGCAGCCCCAAAGTAGCCCCAAACCATGCTATCGGGTACCGTCGCCGCTGGCCTGTTTGCCGCCTCTTTGGGTTATGATTTTAGTCCAATTTTTTTTATAGTTTTTAACAGTATTTTGGGGTATATTTTACTGCTATTTTATATTTAAAACATTATCCAAAGAATAGTTCAAAAAATTACTCAAAAATTTATCAAAACTGACGCTGAAATGCCGCCAGCAAAGCTGCTAAAACCGGGCTGTTTTGATGATTTTTCATCGCTATTTTGACTTATTTTTTTGTTAATTTTTATACATAAATATAGCAGAAGAACTCACCATAAAAAACCATTTAAAACCATTGAAAACTTATCACGATCCGTGGCACGTTAAAATCCCGAACCACTGCCGGTGCTGCTGTCGTTCTTCGTATTCTTGGATATGTTCAATATGTTCTTAAATAATCTAAACATATATTTTAAAAACAAAAACTAGCTATTACGTCGATCTTATGTCTCAATGGCTCGCATTTGATTTATCACGGTCAACCCCTGTGATTAAAAAAAATAATCATCATTCACACCATTCAATCAAACATGAAAAATAAATGGCGATCATAAAATCAAGATTAGGACACTTGCAAAATAAAGTTAGCAAAAGTTCTAAAGCTACCCAACCCCGATAACCATAAATAAAAAATAAAACTGCTCTAATACCAATTGTTAGAGGAAAAACTGTTAAGATCTTTATTTTTGCAAACGATTATATGAAAAATATTTACTGAATGGACAAATGGCAAAATGGACTTCAGCTACAAACTTTTGATGATGAACAATCAAAATAAAACCCGTACATCCGAAGTTAATTTAGAAAAATATATTTTTACTGATCGAATCTTTAACTGTGATTTGAATATGAGTTAAAATTCCAGGCAGATCATGTACTGTATACCCTTATGCGATTCCTGAATGTAGTGTGGGTTACGGACTATCGAGAACTCGTATCGGTAGAATTTGGACACCTTTAGTCTTAGAAGACAAGTTATAAAACTGGTTCAGCCTACTCGCATATTTATAGGGCTACAGTAAGGACCTAGAGAGTAATTATGAGTAAGACTTCTAGTGGAACAAAGATATGCATCAGCAGTTTTACAATTAAGCAAACCTTATAGCGGTATCTGCAATTATGAAAACCAGCAGCGATTTTTACAATTTTCATAAAACATTGAATCATAGCTCACACCACTAAAAAACTATAATTGCACTCTGATCTATAATCTCAAGACCTTATAGAATTGAGTTTCTGTTATTAAATGCTTATAATTTTTCCTCACGTTAAGATTCTTGATACCAGCCAATTAAATTTAATTACTGACAATTTAATTTAATTGGCATCTTGTGATTTTTTAAGTCCTTTCGCCTAACTTATTTGACCGCCGAATAACTTAAACCACATGCAGGGTTTCGCCCGATTAAAACTTATAAGCTCCCTTGAGGCAGTATTGTTAATCCCGATCTTTTGAGACATAAATTTTGTTAATAATTAATATTTACCATATAAACAATACCGCTATCCATTTCACCAGGAATATAGACTCATATAAGATCGTACATTCTAATGAATCAAAATAACGAATATTAAATATACGCAAATCAATAATTATTTCAGAATTAAGAGGATAAGCACTATTCATAATAATCTTAGAGTGTGAATTAATTCATATAGTCAGTATAAAATTAATTACCTCAATGTCCCATTCAATACACACAAAGTGTACTAGCATAGAGAGTCAGAATAATAGACGGCGCTATTATCTGTTCTCCATAACCAAAATAGGTTTACTAAACTCTATACTACAATCGTACCAATGGTATGTCAATTTTCATCTAAACTGTGAATATAAAATTTATATTCTGCAAGAATCTAAAATTTGATCTTTTGTGTGTGTACCGTACTCAACACATCAATTCAAATACTATTTAGAATATCGAACATCCATACATAACATTAAAGAAATGATACACATACATTGCTCATAAAGATTCTTATAAAATAAAATTTTAAATTTATTAAAATAAAATTAAATACTAAAAACATGATTTTCAGTATACAAACCCTAACATAAGGAAGTTTATAAGTTTTGACCGAGCCAAATCTTACAGGTAGATTTGATTATCCGGCAGTCAAATAAGTTAAGCGGAAGGGCTTATGGAATTTAAAGGTGCTGAATAAATTAAATTGTCAGTAATAAAATTTAATTGACGAGTATCGAAAATCTTAACATGGGAAGAAGAGTTAAGAATTTAATAATAGGAACTCAATGCAAGATGGTCTTGAGATTATGGCTTAGAGTGCAGTTACAGTTCTTTAGTGGTATGAACTATAATGTAGTATTTGATGAAAATTGTAAAAATCGCTGTATGATTTTTATAATTACAGATATTGCTGAGAGGTTTGCATAACTACAAAAATCGTTTGGATACGTATCTAGGTTATACTAGAAGTCTTTGTCATAATTACTCCATAGGTCCTTACTGTAGCTCTATAAATATGCCGGTAGGCTGAACTAAATTTATAACTCATCTTCAAGATTAAAGTTGACCAGGTTCTGCCGGTACGAGTTCTTGAAGGATCGTAACCCATACTACGTTCACAAATCGCATAAGGGAATACAGTAGAAGATCTGACAGGAGCTTCCACTCGGAATCAAAAGTTTGTAGTTGGAGAATTGACCAAAAAGGTATTTTTCTAAATTAATTGTGGTGGCATGGGTCTCATTTTAACCATTCGACATCAAAAATTTTTATTTAGAGTCCGTTTGGCGATTACTCGTTCAGTTATTTTTATCAAAAAATTATTTACAAAAACAATGATCTTGGCAGTTTTGTCTCCAACAAATTGACATTAGAGCATTTTGTTTTTTGTTTACGGTTTATCGAGGGGTCGAGTAGATTTAGAACTGTACTAACTTTGTTTCGCAGGCATTCTAATCCCAGTTTTATGATCATCTTTATTCATGTTTGATTGAGTGGTTTGGATAATATTTTTAATTATTTTTTTATCACAAGTGTTGATCGTAATAGTTTAAGTTTTTTAGATCAAATGTGAGCTTTCGAGACATAAGTTTTTGATGTAACAACTATTATTTATTTGTAAGTATTATTTAGAATATTTAAGAATATGTTTGTGACACCCTATTTTCTGGGCACGTCGGGACATATGTAACTACAAATAGGGAACATATTCTAGCCGAATATTCATAAATACTTAAGGTAACTATTACATCATTAACGGTTCAGAGATTGTTCAACATACTTAATAAGTACAGTAATCCAGAAAGCTTAACAAAAGTTACATTATGTACGTGAAAAACTGAACAAAAGATCAAAAGTAAATAGTCTACGTCTTCAAAATGCATCGTTGGGGTTATCCTGCTCCTGCCACACTCCCCCTTCTTCAAAGTCTCAATCCTCAACAAACGCAACGTCCTCGAACTGTTCTTCTTCTTCACCTATGGCAAAAATGCCATCATCCTGAGCCCAGAAGCAAATTTCCTAAACCGTCTAACAAACTCACGACAAGATATTCTATAATACATATCGTATAACACCCAATGCAAAGTTAAGGGAACAGAAATATAGGTAAACTATCATTTTCAACAAGATGAGCACATATAGGAATAGGAGTGTGAGTGCATGATGCAGATGAATGAAATGCAAATGCCCAACCCCAAGTACTTCTAGAACAGTATCATGAATTTCACACCGGGAATTACAGAGTAAACTTGATGGCATTGCTCACTTAACCTATCCCACCCAAATTTATCAGCTACCCTTATCCGGATCAGCCGATCCCACATTAAGTACTAGGATGCTCATTAAGCGTCAATCCAAAATCTAATTAAAGCTAGTGACGATCTTATGGTGCCTAAATCCTCCTTTTACAATAAAAACTTTCAATTTAATATCACATCTGGCAACCAGGGACGCCTTTGATCCACAACCATTGAATAATTTCTTTCCATGTTACCCAACCCAATCGAAAGATACGAAGAGAACTCCGACAACCCGAGATGAAATGGAGAAATGCTCATGACGTGCAATATGCCTCTCGTATACAATTAATCATTACATGGTATATAAACATGACATGCCATATGGCACAACTTGTTAAAGCATTAAGTACAATTAAAATAATTTCTTTATAGCACATTCCTTGAGCATTTCTTCTTTTCTCTTCCTTCCTTCTTTTTTCTCCTCTCCTTCTTCTCTCTTAGAACACTTAAAATTTTTAGAGCTTCTCTCTCACATTCTCTCAGCCGAATCGTGAAAAAATGAAGGGGTGGTTTGGATCTTGTTTTATAGGAAAATTGTAGTAGGAATATAATTATGGTGTATAAGTTTTAATTTAAATTTTCTTAAATTTAATTGGGTGCATGGGGTGGTGGGATTTATTTGAAGCATGAGAGATCAGATTTTTGTAGCAAGGGGTCGGCTAGGACCGGTTTGGGGCAGACCAAACTGAATTTGTATTTAGTTAGGGTTCTAAGATGTATTTTGTTGCATTTTTGTGTATATAAATGCATAAAATATTAGTTTTATGTATTTTTTGGGTATCTAAACCTACGAAAACTTATAATATTAATGTATTTATAATTAATTTAGTCTTTCTATGATTTATCATAATTTTGATAGCAATTAAATAAATAAGTGTAAGTTTTTAAGTTAAATTAAGATAATTTGACTAGAATTGGCTTTTTTTGACTTATTTATTGTGTAAAGACTTTAAATAATTATTTGTTTGCTTTTGTTGAGTTATATTATTATATTATTATGTATATTACTTGTATAAAAAGTATTAGGTCAAAATAATGCTTAATTTATGTATATTTTTCTCATTTTTAAGCATAAAAGGCAAAAAGTAGCTTTTTGGGCACAAATTTCTAGGTGGCCGGCCATGTAAGGGTAATTTGGTCATTTTTGTTGTTATTTTATATTTTATTAATTAATTATATATAAATACCTAATTTTGAGTGTCCATGTGTCAAATTTTAGATTTTTGAGACTTTTTACTATATTAGGGGCAAAATAGTCATTTTACCTTAGTTATGAGAATTTTTAATTTTTAATTTAATATTTTATAATATTTACTTAATTTAAACTGTTTTGAGACTTTTCTAAGTGCTAGGGTCTTACCTCTGAGTATTTGGTCTCCTTTGAGATTTCCTAGTCAAAATTAGGGTTTTGAGCTAGTTAGGGTTTCTTCTATTCATGGAGCGACCTAAGTTCTCATCGTCTATCTATCGCTAATACTAGGATTTGAGCTGAATTGTTATAATCTAGGCGACTACTATTAGGATTCGGATCGGGGTGTTACAATCTACCCCCTTAAATAAATTTGGTCCTCGAAATTTTATACGAAAGGTTGTGGATGACTACTTGCATCTCTTCTCTTCAAAGTTGTACTTGAGTTGTTCGTTATTGAGGGCGTGGACAAGATCGGGTTGATACGTTCAACATTTTGGGGAAAACGGTTGTTTAATCCTACTAATTTCTTAAATCGATCACTACAAAATTCTCAATAATCACGTTGCATACTTGTGGCTCGAGAATTGTTTGTCTAGTGCTAACCTAAAAGCCTTCGTCCTTCAAGTATATCTTTTTTCAAGATAATGCAACAAGTCTAACTAACGTATATTTTAGAGTTAGCGAATTCAGGCATACCTAGTATCATCAACGAATACTCCTTTTTCTCTTGGGAAGGCGAGCCTCTAGCCCATTAGTTCTCTTATTGGTTGAGTTGTCTCATCCTTCTCGAACTACTTGTTTTCTTTTCACGAATGTTGTAGTTTCTTCCCCTTGGTAGCGGGCATTCAAACTTTTTATGTCCAAACTTATTGCAATTAAACTAGATCGTTGAGCTTCTCTTGTGAACGGCAGACACTTCCCTCATTGCCATCTGGTTGGTTAGGTTGCATCACCATTTTCACACCATTTGTTCCTTACTGCAATGAATTTGTTTCATCCTTGTAGCCCTAGTTTGGTTGAAGGTGGTTGAAGTTTAATCCTTTTTGCAGTGGGCATTCATACTTTTTATATCCGAGCTTCTGGCACTAATAACAGATTTTTAATTTTGGTGTCATTTTTCCAAGTTGTTCTCGTTGGTTATCTTGAGGGTATGGTTTCGAGCGTGTGATCCTTTTGTTGTTCCGTAGTGGCCCTCCTTGATTGTCTTCTCCAATTCTTGTCGGGCAGTGCATCATTTTATGTCCTGGCTGGTTGCACCTATAACAAGCTCTTATTGTTGGGCTGTTGTTGCTTTGTAGCCTTGATCAAGACCTCGGTTGTTTGGAAAAAATTCTTCCTCTCAGGTGCTGGGATATTTTGCACTCTTAAGTCCGATAAGTACCATGACCCTTCCCGGGGTGCCTTCCCGTGCGATCGATCCAAGTTAGCTGTTAGATCTTTCAAAATTAGTGTTAGGCTCGGGACTTCCACTTTCTCCTTGGTTTCATTCACTCTCACCAAGCTCTCGTGGTTTTATTTTTGTCCCGCCATCTCTAAAGAAAGAAAAGGATAAAAGGGTCACAGAATTGTTTTCTAAAGTTGGTTCCACTTATAAGGTGAACGCATAACACTTAAAAAGTCTTATTCAATGAGATTCTATCGTTATCTATCGTAGATTGTCAACGCATGGCTACCATTTTGGGTTTTATATGAATTTCTGTTATTGTATTCTGGGTCTCACTTCATTGACTAGCAAAGATCTATTCCAACCAATCAATTCCTTTCTGTTTCTATTCCGTATACTGATAATCTCCCAGTGTTGTTCACACATAAAACCTCATATGGTTGCAAAGGCTAGTTTGAAACTTGTTATTGTAAGTGACTTTGACCAAAAATAAGGATTTCCTTCAATCTCCTTTATGCCTACTCTTAACATACTTTTGATGGTTCAGAACTGACTGTTTAGATTGTCTAGGCGAGATGCGGGTCTTGTTTAGATATAGCAGAGAACTTATGTTGGTACAAAATCTCTCGGATATACTTTTTACTTGTAGCTACCAATATGTCGTGAGGTTTAACCAATAGAAAGTGAGCAGCCTTAGTAAGGTAATTTATTACAACCTGAATGTTATCGTACTCTTGAGACGATCTTTGACAAATCTTGGCGACAAAGTTCGTAATTAAATGCTTTCCAACCTTTCCAAGTGCTGGTACCGTTTCTCTTAGCTTCCATCGTTTGCCCTTCATGTGCTGGTATGTAGGGTTTGGATGTCTCTTTTATTGACTGGATCATTTTTCTCCGGTGGTTGGTCACTTTAAGGCAATTGAATGGGATAAAAGGTATGTCTGAGGTAAACATCGAGTCACGCAATCTATTTTGGTTCTTATCAAACTCCTAATGCTCGTATCCTTATCAGAGATTCTCCATTGAAAGTGGGGATGGTCGGACTCGAATATTATCATTTCGGTGAGAAAGTTGATGTAACTAATGATGTGTACGGGTACTCTTTCTTTATTTATATACTAAGGTTGTCCTAAACTCGAGGCGTGTCTCTTGTTTTCTACTTATCAACTGCTGGTACAAATCTTTTATTTCTGGTTCGTTGGATGTGTGGGTCCACTGTGAATTAGTCTAGGAAAGTTTAAACTTTATCACATAGTAATGTTATGAGTCCCTTAGTGTGAAGTTGCTGTTAACTATAGGTTATTGATAGCCTAATTCTACTTGTCGGGTCTCTTGAAAAGGTGTAATTAGTTGAACAACCCCTTTACTTAACCATTCTTGCAGTCGGGGGTTTCGATCTTCAAAACATCGTTAAACATGAGCGTTGACGGTGCTTTGAGTCGTAACGTTGAGGAAAAGATTACCTTATGATTTGAAGAGGCGTCAAGAGGTTTCCGTGCATTGTCATAGTCTTTTGTGAAGGTACTAAGGCCTAATAACATATTATTCCGACGATCGTCGTCACTCACTGACCTACGGGTAAGGTTTTGAGGATTAACGGGCAAAAACATACCCGGAGTTCAATAAGGATGGTCAACTCAATTTTTATTGATTTCAAAGAAAGTGATTGTAAGGTAGTAAATAGGTAAGCATTTAGTTGAGGATCTCAAATGGTACAAGCACGGAATGTAGTTGGGGTTAGAACATCTTAGAGTGAGCTCCCAGATAGTTCAAAGGGGTTATAGTTTAAAGCAATCACTGTTGGCTCAGGTCAAGAGATCGATTAAAGCTTAAATGTACTAGAGATAAGAAATCAGCAATTAATGAATATTACAAAGAGGATGTTCTCGGGACTAATCTGTGCAGTATCAGATTTTAACAAAAGGTATACTTAAGCAACGGGTAGCTAAGATGGATATTTGCCCTGAAATTATGTCGGCCTAACGTATTTCAATTCAAGCATCCAAGTCAACTCCCCAGGTTGGGATTTCAAGAATTCACAAAATTACTTCAGTCAGATGTGGTGTCGAAGTCAGGAATGAATGGTGGTAAAGGATCTTGGCAATATCCAACGATGTTGAGTTATATGAATAGAGAGCTAGTTCAAGGATGATGGCGTGCATTGAAGGACAGTCAAAGGTGAAGGCATGTCTTAGCCAAGGAAAACTTCAAGGACAATGGTATTTTCTAAGAGAAAATTCCTGATAGGGTTTCCAACAAGACTTGGGTGTAGAAGGATTACCTACGAATGATACTGGGTAGCATTGTTGAGGATCGGTGTTATAGGAAGAAAAGATAAGCCAAAAAAATTAATCGGTATAGAAGTTGATACAAGGGTTTGGGAAAAGAAATTAATAAGGGTGAAGTTGCAGGATTTTAACGGTGTTCCTCAAAACTTATGCTACTCTGAGTGTTTTATCATCTAGGGGTTGGTCAACTTATCGGAGTTTGATCATCTATTGACTATCTAAGAGAGTGTCGAGATTGGGGGGTTGTTTTCATTCTTAATTGTCTTCATGTTTTTGGGATATTGTAGATTTAGTTTGAGATTATGAGATAGTTTATAAAGAATTCAACAACGAATACTTGCATTTTATTCAATATGTAACTAGTACAAGGTTCTCAAAAGTTCACATAGCATACGCACAACCTTTATACAAGAGAAAAAGTACAGCGCCTAACGTACTAAAGCTTAAACAAACAAACGCGGATAAAAGTGGCGAACAGTTGTCTCGCGTTCCCAAGTTGCTTCATAAATGCCATAGCAACGCCACTCGACCTCCACGTATCAAATGTTCCCGGGCCTTCTACGAGCTCTATATGTGATGGCCATTGGTACCTCTTCATAAGTCTTCGGATCATCAAAGTTGATATTTGAGCTGCGTGGGTCAACGATCCCTCATTTATCTCTCGGCATTGTTGTCTGCAGCCATTGGGTCTTTACCAAATCTTTGAGTCGCTCCTCAAACCCTGGCGGTACTTCCACTCGGTATGTTGTTTCGTTATGTTTTCCTAGAACCTTTATTGGACCTACAAATCGAGGGAAAGATTCTGGCTTCCTCCACCTCTTTGTCCTTTCTGGGAATACTCGGGTATAAACCCACTTGCCAATACGGTAGTCCTTGGAATAGTCTTGGTGGCTCCAGTAAATTGTCGCATCTGTCTCTTTGTCGTCTTCTGATTCGGGCGGTGGTGCCACTAGTGCAACATAAAAGAAAGCAATATCTAGCTCCTCGTTCTTGTCGTCATCTTCAGGTCCCTCCTCATCATCCGCTTCGAAGTCTACCTCTTCCCCGACTACGTCATGTTCTTCGTTGGCTCCTACTTCCTCAGCCTCTTCTTCTCCCTGAGCTGGCCACTCATCTGGAAACATCCATGCTAATGAAAACAAGTCTACCGGGTCTTACTCTTCAACAGGTTCTTCCTCAAAGTCTGAGTCCGCTGGTTTCGATGCTGCCCATGGTTCCCCAACTAATTGTGCGTCGGATGCCATCTTAAAGAAAGAAAAATAGGGAAAACCCTAAGGTAAATATTTTTAAGTTGTTAAAATTATACGCGATAACTTAATAGTACAGACACTCTACAGAGTTTTCTACGTTACAGAACTCACGATCTCTCATTTTCTAAGGCCTGAAGGTTCACTAAACCTAGGCTCTGATACCAACTGTGACACCCCATTTTTTTGGCATGTCGGGACAGATGTAACTATAAATAAGGGACATATTCTAGCCAAATGTTCATAAACACTTAAGGTAATTATTACATCATTAACAGTTAAGAGATTATTCAAAATACTTAATAAGTACAGTCATCCAGAAAGTTTAATAAAAGTTACATTATGTCCATGAAAAATTGAACAAAAGATCAAAAGTAAATAGTCTACGTCGTTGGGGTTATCCTGCTCTTGTCACACTCCCCCTTCTTCAAAGTCTCCTTCCTCAACAAACGCGCTTTCCTCGAACTGTTCTTCTTCTTCACTTATGGCATAAATGCCATGAGCTGGAGCTCAGAAGCAAATTTCCTAAACCGTATAGCAAACTCACAACAAGATATTCTACAATACATATCGCATAACACCCAATGCAAAGTTAAGGAACATAAATATAGGCAAACTATCATTTTCAATAAGATGAGCACATATAGGAACATGAGTGCGAGTGCATGATGCAAATGAATAAAATGCAGATGCCCAACCCCAAGTACTTCTAGAATAGTATCATGAATTCCACGTCGGGAATTACAGAGTAGACTTGATGGCATTGCTCACTTAACCTACCCTAGCCTTGTTGCGAAAGGTCAACGCTCGCCTTGGTTACATGCCTCAACCGTTTTACTCAATGACAACGGTATTGGCGGGGGGGAGGGGTCACCCAAATTTATCAGCCACCTTTATCCAAACCAGCTGATCCCACATTAAGTACTAGGATGCTCATTAAGCGTCAACCCAAAGTCTAATTAAAACTCGTGACGATCCCATGGTGCCTAAATCTCCCTTTTACAATAAAAACTTCCAATTTAATATCACATATGGCAACTAGGGATGCCTTAGATCCACAATCACTGAATAATTTATTTCCATGTTACCCAACCCAATCAAAAGATACGAAAAGAATTTTGATAACTTGAGATGAAATAGAGAAATGCCCATGATGTGTAATATGCCTCTTGTGTACAATTAATCATTACATGGTATATAAACATGACATGGCATATGGTACAACTTGTTAAAGCATTAAGTACAAGCATGTGAGGCATAACCACAATTTAAGAAATATAGACTCGAACCATTGGCATGAGTTCAACTCATCGAAAGGATCATTTTCATACACTAATTACTCACACAGTTCATATAAGATTCACACACTCAAGTCTCATAAGTAACACACCATTCAAACACTTGGCAAATTTTAAGTACGAGTTTGATTGCTAGTTTTGAAGTTGCGATAGTGTTTCAAAGCACTTAGACATTGATTTAGTTTCTAAAATTTTAACACCAATTAGATAAAAATATTTCCTATAACTTTTACATTTATCCCTATGGTAAGTTCTTGAAATAAAAAGGTCATTTATTTTATTTTAGTAAAAACTATTCAGCAATTTGCAGAGAAATACATAGAAATTGAGCTTCTGTTGACCATTATTTTGGGGTATCAATTTAAGGGATATGCCTCTGATGTTTGGTAGGATTTTAGTTTAAGGTGTCCCCTACAAGTTTCATGTTTTGAGTTAGGGAAAGTTATTTGGAAAATGTTAGAGAATTTGGCCAATTTATAAAATGGGTTCAATCAACCTAAAAGGGTTTGTAGAATACATTTTTAACAGAGAATGCTCAAAACTTTTGGGGCATCATCCGAGGGTATTTTGGGCTGATTTTCTCTCATTATATAGTTTATTATGATAGCTGCACTTTTCATGTTTACTACTTTTGGATTTGGCTTTGAAAAAGTTAGGTTTTAGGTCTCACAAAAATGTGTGACAGAGAGGTCTGTCAGTCACTGAATTTCAATAGTGACTTTGGGAAGGATTTTGACCCATCAATGCTTCGTAGTTTTGGTTCATTTTTGGTGGACAGAAGTATAAATGTGTCCTCTACAAGTTTTTTGTTTCGACATAAGCTTGGTTCTCATTCTAACTCAAGGTTTTTAGCTCTTCAATTCAAAGTGGTCAAGACCTTACACTCTTTGAAAAAAATAAGATATTTGGAGTTCTACCCAACGAAATCACTTCAATTTAATTTTTTTTATGAAAGATAACTCAAAAATATAGATCTGGACACAAAAATAACTTTAAGATCATTTTTCTACAATTAGTTATGATATTTTAAAGTTGGTGGCAGAAAGTGAGTAAGTCTAGAAAATCAGACTACTTAGAGTTTTGGTTGCGTAGCTTATGTTGTGTACATTTTTGATATGTTTTCTTTTCATGCATGTTATAAACTCACATAAATCAAAACTCCAGAATACAAACAAGTCATAAAACTTAAAAACATAGACATGCAAGCTCATACATAACACCATCTTACACAAACAGCCCACGTTCCACTCCTATGACGCCTTTTTGACTTATTCTTTGTTTTATTTTCTTAGGATTTTTCATAGAGATGGATTGAAGGGTATCTTAGGAGACAATATCAGAAGGTTTAAGGGAGTTTTTTACCTTATTTGATGCTTAAATGGGTGAATGAGAGATAGACTTAGTTTTATAGCAGAGCATTTCTTCCTTTCTCTTCCTTCCTTCTTTCTTCTCCTCTCCTTCTTCTCTCTTAGAACACTTAAAATTTTTGGAGCCCCTCTCTCACACTCTCTCAGCCGAACCATGGAGAATTGAAGGGGTGGTTTGGGTCTTATTTTATAGGAAAATTGCAGTATGAACATAATTATGGTGTATAAGTTTTAATTTAAATTTTCTTAAATTTGATTGGGTGCATGGGGTGATGGGATTTATTTGAGGCATGAGAGATCAGATTTTTGCTGCAAGGGGTCGGCTTGGACTGGTTTGGGGTAGACCAAACTGAATTTGCATTTATTTAGGGTTTTAAGATGTATTTTGTTGTATTTTTGTGTATATAAATGCATAAAATATTAGTTTTATGTATTTTTTTGGTATTTAAATCTGCCAAAACGTATTATATTAATGTATTTATAATTAATTTAGTCTTTTCATGATCTATCATAATTTTGATAGAAATTAAATAAATAAGTGTAGACTTTTAAGTTAAATTAAGCTAGCTTGACTAGAATGGACTTTTTGACTTATTTATTTTGTAGAGATTTTAAATAATTATTTGTTTACTTTTGCTGAGGTATATTATTATATTATTATGTATATTACTTGTATAAAAAGTATTAGGTCAAAATAATGCTTAATTTATGCATCTTTTTCTCATTTTTAAATTTAAAAAGGTAAAAAGTAGCTTTTTGGGCACAAATTCCTAGGTGGCTAGCCATGCAAGGGTAATTTGATCATTTTTGTTGTTATTTTATATTTTATTAATTAATTATATATAAATATCTGATTTTGGGTGTCCATGTGTGAAATTTTAAATTTTTAGAACTTTTTGCCGTATTAGGGGCAAAATTGTCATTTTACCTTAGTTATGAAAATTTTTGATTTTAAATTATTTACTTAATTTAAGCTGTTCCGATATTTTTCTAAGTGCTAGGGTCTTGCCTATGAATTTTTGGTCTCCTTTAGGATTTCCTGGTCAAAATTCGAATTTCGGGTTAGTTAGGGTTTCTTCTATTCATGTAGCGACCTAAGTTCTCATCGTTTATCTGTCGCTAATACTAGGATTTGAGCCGAATTGCTATAATCTAGGAGGTTACTAATAGGGTTTAGATCGGGGTGTTACAATATTTGAATATTCGAGAAAATGAAGAATAGGCAATGACATAACTGGCAGCACCGACGGTGGTTTCGCCTGTTTTGGGCCATAGATCATCGTGGTTTTTGCACCATTTTCAAACAATTTTTTCTGATAACTCCTTTTCAAATTTTATACATTAAAAAAAGCAACAAACAAGGTTTAAAAAATAACAAAAATATGCTAGAAAAAATAGCCACCGGCAACAGCACTAACGGCGACCCTAGGGCGATTTTTGATGGTTTTTCGCTGTATTTTTTTGAAAAAATTTTGAGCAATTTTTAGGTATAAAATAGCAATAAAATAAGCCTTAAAACAGTAGCGAAAAAACTAAAAAGGCGGTAGCCATGGGTGACGCAATAGGCGGTTGTTTGGGGCTATTTTGGGACTATTTTCGAGGCGTTCTTCGAAGAAACATGTTACTAGATATCAGTGCTATTTTACAAAACAACGAGGGCCAAAAACACCACAGAAAAAGCCCAAACAGGTGGCAAATAGTAGGCAGCGACACTAGGGGCCGCCGTAGGTTGGTTCGAGGCTTTTCAATGGATGTTTTTCGGGCGGTTTTCATTCTATTTTTTGAAAAAAAAAATAGTATTTTTTGAGAGCTACTTTTAAAAAAAAAAAATAGCATAAAAAATGGAGCATGGAGGAGGCAGCAAAAGCCACATGAAGGTGGCGGCATTAGGCGGCTGCATTGGGTGGCGCCCGCGGCACCAGAGTCTAGCAGTGGTGGTGGCTGGTCCGGGCTATTTTGGCTCGACTTTTCTGATATATGTTTATCCAGATGTGATATATTTGTATATCACTACAAATCAGAGAGTCTTGACGTAATCGGGATACAAGAAATTGATTCAGAAAATAATTATTACAGCTTATTTTCAAAATAAGAGACTAAAACTCTTCAGAGTTTTGATTTGATCATAAAATCGGGATATATACATATCTTGCATTTATATTCTTTTGAACTACATGGATGACGTATATCTATTTTATTTTTTTATGTTTATTTAATTAACTAAAAAAATTCGATGTTAATTAAATATTTTGTAAAGGAAAATAAAATAAATTTTTTTTAGATATTTTATTTTTTTTACAAAATATCATGTTTAAGATGATTTTTTTATAAAATTAAATATCTTGAAAAAATGTGAAAATTAATTTCAAATTTTGAATTAATTAAATAAAAAAATATTTAATCTAATTAAATTATTAATTTTTGAAAAATGTGTAACATAAAATAAAATAATTGAATGCCTTTACTCACTATCTTAACTGAAAAGTTGAAGAAAAACTGCGCATTCATCGAATTTTATTTATTATTCATTCAAACACGAAAATATAGTTTGAAAAATTAGAATATTTAGAATCGTGTGCACGAAAAAATATTTTATTCTTTTAGATCGTGTGAATTTCAAAATTAATAAATTTATTTTAATTAAACAGGATTTTATAACCCTAAAAAATATTTTAAAAATCTAAGTGAGGGAGAAAATTTATTCACAGATAAATTCCGTCGTCTCCATCACTAGTTTGTAGGCGATGTAATTAAATACTGCGTGCTGGCAGTAAGGTCTTCCTACCCATCAGACAGATAAATTGTGATATCGCAAGTACAAATCTCTTTTAGGAGTAATTCTGAATAATTGTTAGTGGGGATTACTTCTCCATTTGAAGGGTTCATTACGAAGCGATTGATTTGAGAATGGGTGGTGGTTAACACTTAATTGTAAATAATTCGAATTCTTTTCATTTGAGTCACTGCTATTATTTACAGGACCGAAACTATGTCAACTATTTAATTTTACTTGGCAGGGTCAGCTGCCTAGATAGTAAAACTAATAAGAATTGGCCTGTCTAAACAAACGATGGATAGTAGACGTCCTCCCATCGAAGCATGCTATTTATAGGATACCAAACTGCTGGCAAAAATTCTTTTAAAATGGTAGAGAAAACCAAGAAAACAAACTTACGAAACCAAACTATGTTGACTGGAAAAGGAATTTGAACATTGTTTTAATTGCTGAGGATTATAAGTTTAAATTAACTGAGATATGTCCACCAGTACCTGCTGTGAGGGCCACTGAACAGAAAAACCAGGCACATTAGAAGTGGCAGAAAGCTGATCAGATTGCTCGCTGTTACATTTTAGCTTTCATGTTAAATGTTTTGCAGCATCAGCATGAGTCTATGTCCAGTGCCTATGACATGATTATAAAACTTAAAGAAATATTTGGTGATCAAAATCGTGTTACTAGGATGGTGGCCATGAAGTCTCTTATGAATACAAATATAACTAAAGGCACCCCACATAGAGATCATATTCTGAAGATGACCAGTCTTCTAAATGAACTGGAGATCCTAGAAGCTGAAATTAATGAAAAAACCTAGGTCGATATCGCTTTCCAGTCACTGCCTGATAGCTTTAAGTAGTTATGCCTGAACTATACCATGAATCAGCTCAGCTTTTCATTGGCAGAATTTCTTAAAGAATTTCAAGCAGCCGAGGGTGTTATTAGGAAGCCAAGTTCTGTGTATGTGGCTAAAAAAAGTTTTTTCTCTAAGCCGAAAGGCAAGAAGAAGAAAAAAATTCAGACATGGGGTGACATAGTTCCAAAAGCAGTTAAGAGACCAAAAACTGATGTGAAAAAGCCAAGAGGCAAGTGCTATCACTATAATCAGTTTGGGCATTGGAAAAAGTAGTGTCTGATTTTTCTCAATAAGAACAACTCAGGTAATTTCTGTTCATTGGTGGTTGAAACATATTTAGCGGTGCTATCGATCGGTACCTGGTGTGTAGATACGAGAGCCACTAATCATGTCTGCAATTCTTTGTAGAGGTTCCAGAAAATTAGGCAGCTCAGTGAAGGGGAAATATACCAACATCTGGGTAATAATATAAGTGTGGCAGCAGTTGCAGTATGAGATGTCACTCTCAGTTTTAGTAGAGATAGGATTTTTCTTCTAGAAGATTATTTTTATGTACCTTCAATTAGAAAAAATTTAATTTCGATTTTTAATTTAATAAAGGACCAATATTATGTTCATTTTAATAACTATGTGGTTGTTTAAAAAAAATAAATATTTTATTTGTTCTGATACATTGGTAGATGATCTGTATGTCGTATCTTCTATCTCTCATATACTGTAACTAACTGAATTGAATAACACATCTAATTCACTATATAAGAGAAAATTTTCTTCTTTAATGAACCAAACGTTTCTTTGGCACTTGCGCTTGGATCATATTAATCTAAAAAAGATAAATAGACTAGTAGAAGATGGACCTTTGAGTTCATTAGAAATGGAGGCACTTCTAGTATGTGAATCCTACTTAGAGGGTAAAATGATCAAGAGACCTTTTTCAGTCAAAGGCGATAGAGCTAAAGTATCGTTGAAACTGGTTCACTATGAGGTGTGTGGTCCTATGACAATCAAGGTTAGAGGTGACATTGAGTACTTTGTCAGTTTCATTAATTACTACTCAAGGTATAGATACATTTATCTAATACACCGTAAGTCTGAATGCTTTAAGAAATTCAAAGAACTTAAGGCAGAGGTGGAGAAACGTCTAGGTAAAAAAATTAAATCACTACGATCCGACCGTGGTAGGGAGTACCTCTTTGGAGAGTTTAGGGACTACCTGTCATCAGAAAGAATTATATCCTAGTTGACTGCTCCTGGTACTTCACAGCAGAATGGTATAATAGAAAGAAGGAATATGACTCTTATGGAGATGGTAAGGTCCATGATGAGTTATTTAGGTTTACCCGATTCGTTTTGGGGACTCGCATTAGAGATAGTGGCTTACATTCTAAAGTAAGTACCTTCTAAATCTATATCTTCTACTCCCACAGAATTATAGACCGGCCGTAAGCCTAGTATAAAACATATTTGGATTTGGGGGTGTCCAACACATGTGCTGAAAGGGAACGCGGGTAACTTGGAACCGAGAACAGATGTTTATTTTTTTACGGGGTATCCCAAGGGAACGAAGGATGATCTATTTTATAATCCTAAGGATTAGAAGGTCATTGTTAGCACCAATGTTTAATTTTTGAAGGGGAATTATATTATGGACCACAGGCTCAATAATAAATTATCCTGAAAGAAATAAAAGAAAATACCAGTAGAACGAAAGAGGAACTACAAGTCACTGATATCCCATTACCCCAACTTAGTGGGAGGATTATTGAAAAAGGTGCAAATAAAGAACTAGGTGTTGAGGCATAGGGTTTAGATTATGCACAACACGTTATTGCTAGTACACAGACACAGATAGTGTCTCGTCGTAGTGGGAGAGTTATTCATCAATCTTGTTAGATCTAAGCAACCCAAGAGGGGAGAGGGGTGAATTGGGTCTTTAAAAAATAAATAGCAATTTAAAACTTTTTTAAAAATCTTTTAATATTGTAATAAATTAAGATATGCAAATATATAAGCAATCCAAATATTAAAAGATGAGGGATAAGAAAAAAGAACCAGACACTAGCGATTTATAATGGTTCTGCTTTATCTTAGCCTATGTCCACTGCTCAAGAACTCTCTTGAGTATTTCTACTATTCAAAATAATTTCGGGCATATTCCAAACCTTTATGAGTTTCAAGATTCCCTTTGAGCTATTTCAATGTTTACGAATACATTCACAAGCCTATACAGCTTCAAGAAGATCCTATGAAAACAAGTCTCTATTTTTTTCTAATTTCTTTTGAACTCTTTTTTGATGAGTTTCACTCACTCACTCAAAGGCTAAAGGGTGACTCACCCTTGATTACAATAAATGAGGCGTAATAAATGAAGAACACTCACTCTCTTTACAGAAATAATTTATAATAAATGAGAAAGTAAAAATAGATTAGGAACAAGAACTGGAGTTGCAGCAATAAATGTGAGCTTGATAATTTCTGAGATTGATTTGAGCAATAGAACAGTAAATACAAGTCTCTAATCACTTAAATGCTGAGAAATAACTTCTTATATAAGTTCTTGTGAGTTCATGACCGTTGGAAGTAGGTGAGAGCAATAAATACCAAAAATTCAACTGTTGAGATCTGTCGAATTTTGAATTTCTATCTTTAGGGTCGATACAAATAGCTTTGATATCGACACAAAGTGTCTAGGGCAGGTTTCTTCAAGTGGTTGGGTCGATACAAATTTTTTGAGGAGTCGACACAATTTCTGCACTTTACCTTCCAACGTTATAAGGTCGACACATTTGAATCTGGTGTCGACTCGTTTGAAACTTCAGCATCTGGAGGAACAACTTTGTGTTGACTCAACTTATCTCTGGTGTCGACACTAAATCTCTGCAGGGAGTCTTAGTACTTTTGTGTCGACACATTTGATCTTTGGGTTTGACACCAAAATTCTACGGTCAGTCTCGGTTGTTTTGTGTCGACACATTTTCTCTTGAGATCGACACCAAAATTCTGCAGGCAGACTCGACTCTTTTGGGTCGACACAACTTGTCTTGGGGTCGACACCAAAAATCTTCAGGAGGACTCGGTTATTTTGTGTTGACACAATTTCTATTTGTGTCGACCCAAACTTTCGGATATCAAAAGTGAGGATCACTTTGTGTCGACACAAATCTTATTTTTGTAGACTCAATTTGAGTCTTTTAGAGCAAATGCTCTTTTGTGTTGACACAAATCTTGTTTGTGTTGACACTAAATTTTTGATACGTGAAGATCAACTTGAAAAACAGTTAGGGTGTCAAACTATTTGATCAATGGGTGTTGACACAGTTGGCATGCTTCAAGTATACTTTGCCTTAAAAGCGTTTGACTTAATTTTCAATTAAGATCAACACAAAATATTCTAATTAAAGAATGCTTAACTGTTTGAACCTTTTTGAGATAAAAGTCATTTCTTTTTAACTAATGTGTAAACTTTGATTATTCAAAATGTGTTAACATTTTATATTTTGAAAATATAAAATATTACCCATTTAAAATAATTTATTCTTAGAAAATAAATTATGAAAATTATTAAAATCAAAATAAAAAACCATTGGGCTAACACGTATGGAACCGAATTGCTCTATCACTTATTAACAATATTTATATTATGAATATATAAAAATATTAAAAATACTATTTATTTTATTTTACATCTTCTTTTTTATTTTCTCTTTCAATTATTTTATTATTTATTTTTTCTCACAATATCGTAATATTATATAATTCATAAACTATTGGTAATAGATGAAAAGGTAATAAAATATAATTCATAATCTATAAAAATGATAATCAATCTTTGCAAGAATATGAAACAAGTGATAAAATAAAATCTAATGTAAAATAATATAAATAAAAAAATAGAAGTTTAATAAAATAAATAAATAAATGTATAATTTTCTTAACATAAAATGAACAATAAATACTTACCGAGGGAACTGTCGTTTCAAATTGAAATCGAACCGTTATTGATAGATTCGGTTCGGTTCCATGATATATGTGATTAAGTTCCATGATATATATGATTCGATTCTAATTTTTAGATTTTTAGAACCGTTCAAAACGGTTTGATTATTGATTTAACTCAAAATCGAACCAAATCGAACCATGAACACTCCTAAATTTAGTTCATATTTAAATTAATTTATTTAATTTAAGTCTTAGTTTAATTTAATTGGATTCAAATTATTACATACTAAATTCAATTCTTAGAATGTACAATAATAATCTAAATCTAATAATAAGAAATTATATTTAAACTTTTTTTATTTTATTGGCTTATTTTATGATATTCTAATTCTTTAACTTAATTATTTCTTTAAGTAATTATCTCAATATTAATTTAATATAACATAATGATGGTATATCTACGACTGAATATATACATATATATATAGACCCAATTAATTCAAATACATCCTTTAACATAATATATATATTTTTGCTTAATTGCCATATATATTTGAATTAATTGGGTCAATATATATATATATATATATATATATATATAT